>JAANYP010000221.1:0-181599 GCA_020465985.1 Centrapalus pauciflorus
AAAAATCACTATATATTTTTACAGTACATTTGCTGAAATAAAATAACAACATTACAGTAAAGTAAAAGATCAGTTTATATATACACTGATTTTTGACTAACCTAGAACAACATATGTTCTTACAAAAATACAACTAATGTACTAATGTATTTTACAACTAATGTAAAAGCAGAAATTACAACTTATGTAATAATGTACAACTAATGCACAGAATGTACAACTAATGTACAGAATGTACAACTAATGTACAAAAAGTTTGGACTGTTTGAGATGGGAGCAGATAATGGCAAGCCTGTCCAACTGATGGACAGCTTCCATTCTTCACCTACCCAGATGGCAGGTGGACTTCATTCAACAGGAGGTGGTATCCCTTCTTTGAATCTTTTTACAAGTTCTTCCCTTGTTTCTTCGTGTTCTTCAATTTCAGCTGTAAGAAACATAAAGTTAGAACTTTGAAGTTCACCTCTGTCATAAAAACCTTTCAGCTCTTCCCAGATAGCTGCTCTCCATAGGCTGGACTGATTGAAGGAGGTGGCAATTCTGAAGGCTGCCATTAGCTGCTTAAAGACCAACTTTTGTAGGTCTTGAAGCTCTTTGAAACATTTTCTTTCTGAGATAGGGGATCTACAAAAAAATGCCCCTAACTCAGGCTTCTTCAATCAACTTTGGGCCATCTTCAAATTCAACTCCTTCAGGCAGGCTGTGGTCAACTCCTTTAATTTCCACAGCATAATCTCCTTGTTTCAATCATCATAAGGAGTTCTTCCAGCTCTGTATCCTCTTTGGTTCTCACTGGCTTTACTTGGATGTGTCACAGAGACAACCTTCACTTATTTCTTTGAATCAGGGCCCAGCTCCTTTTACTCTTTTCCATCCAGCTTCTTGATGTATGCCCTGATAGTCTAGCCGTTTCCTTGACTTAGACTGGCTCAGGGCAACTGCCAGTTCCACCCATTCCCTTGTAACCCATTTGAGGCACATCAAGTGGTGAATCATATGATTCACATTTCGGGCCTGTTTGGCACCCATCCTGGTGATCTGAAGTTTCCACTGTGTGCCTTTTCTTGATATGGGAACAGCTTTGACAATTGCTTCCTTGGCAAGCCTTCTAGTAGCAACATCATGAAATTTCTTTCTGGCCAAGTTGTCAAAGTGGAATTTGGCTCTGGCAGAAGGTACTGTTGATTTGGTCACAGAGACCTGAGTACCCTTTTCTCCTTCCTTCTCTTTTTCTTCTGCTGATTTCCTGGCAGCTTCCATTATTTTCTTTTGCACCTCCAAGGTAGACATTTTTATTTTCTTTGCTTCTTGGAGGGCAAGAGACTTAGCAGCTTTGGCAGATTCCTCTTCTTTTCTTACCTCTTCCAGAGCCTTAAGCTGTTCTTCCCTAAACTCAAAGTACTTGTGCATAGGGAGGCCCATCTCTTTGGCTCTGGCTTTGTGAAACTGTGTTTCTGCCTGTTTCTGCTCAATAGGA
This sequence comes from Centrapalus pauciflorus, assembly GCA_020465985.1. Lineage (NCBI taxonomy): Eukaryota > Viridiplantae > Streptophyta > Magnoliopsida > Asterales > Asteraceae > Centrapalus > Centrapalus pauciflorus. The sequence goes on from JAANYP010000221.1 coordinate 1,478, forward strand.
TCCTCAGCTGCCTTTTCTTTGCCTTTAGCTGCTGCTTTAGTGACAGCAGCTTCAGAAGTTTCTTCTTCTTCTTCTTCTTCTTCTAGGATAAGGTGCCTCCTTTTGCTGCTAGGCCTGTCCTCAGGAATGACTTCCTCCTCCTTAGACTGAGCAGGGTTTGGAGAGCCAGCCTGAGTAGATATAGCAGCTTGAGAGACACCTTCAGCTGCACCTGTTTCTGCTGGTTGATCAGTTTGAGTTGCAGACACTGGTATCTCCTTAGGAGAAGGAATCTTCTCCCCCTTAGACTTAGTCTTCGAGGCAGATGATTTCTCCCCCTTTGAAGGAGATGAGGCAGCGACTTCAACCCCTGGTCTGCCTGAAGACACAAAGTCAGCAGGCTTGCCAGCAGGTTTGGAAGGTTTAGGACCAACAAGGCTGTTCACTAAGTAAGCCAAGTTATCCTTCACCCTCACAGTTGGGAAAAGACAGTTTTGAAGAGAAGAAAGCTTGGTGAATCAGCAAAAGTGGTCAGCTTAACATATTGGTCTCTTAATCTCAGAAGCTGTGAACAACAACTTTGGAGCTGTGCAAGGATGAAGTTCAGAGAAATCTTGCACATCAGCAAAGGTTGATGACACAGATGTTTGATAGAGAACCCATAGAGTGTTCAGGCTGGCCATGTTGAAGAAGGGTAGTATTGCAGAAGTGGAAGGAGGAGCTGTTGAGAAATGGCTGTCATAGAGGACACGGAGTCCTGTTGTAAGGAGAGGATAGAGGAGAGAGAGTTTGATACATTTTGCAGCTGTGCAGTGAGTGCAAGCAGCTGTGGAGAGTGGTCAGTTTGGGGAGTGACTGGGAAGGATTCTTTAAACGTATCAAAGAATCCTTTGAGCTGCTCAGACACAGAGTCTGAGATTATTGATGGTAGGGAGTGCATGGTATGTTCCAAAGAACCAACTTTGTTGGTCAGCAATGAAAGCTGATCCTTCAAAGGCAGGTCTTTGGGAGATGGTGGTGTATGGGTGGACTGTTTGGAGTGAGTAGATGGAGAAGATGATGATGAGGCTGGTGTTTGAGGATGAGATGGAGAAGGGAGAGAAACGTTGGACAGTAGTTCCATAGCCTGGGCAAAAGTAAGATGGCCCAGGTTAGAGGGATCAAGAGGTCCTTCAGCAGCGGCTGTAGCTGCATCATTAGGAGAAGGGGATGATGTTTGGGGCCTCTCAGATGCTGCCTGTGTTGCAGCACCCTCATGAAGACAAGTGGTGGTTCCCTCTGCAGTGCCTTGGTCTAAAGGCACCTCATCATGGGGAGATGGGATATGCATTTCAACATCAGCAGTGGTGAAACCTGCTGATGGAATTTGCATTGAGGGAGCAGCCTCACCAGAGGGATGGTATGATCCCTGAGGCTCATCAGCTTGGGATATTGGTCCCTCAGCAGCTGTGTGGTGTTGAACAGCTGAATCATGGGGAACAGAAGTGTGAGGCTGAGCTGCTGATTGGTCTATATCAGCAGCGTTGGCACCTCGTGCAGACTCAGGGTGTAAGGAGACATGAGTGGGGGACAGTTTGGACTCAGTGTGGAGTGGAGAGGGCTCCTGTCTTTCAATATCCTCAGCCTGTTGGGAGGCTGGGATAGTGGATGTGGGTATCTCCATTTGTACAACTGGTTCCTGTTGGGAGGAACCAGAGGGTCTAGGCTGACTCAAAGGAGACTCAGGCTGGAGTGAAGCAGACTCCAAATGAGCTGAACCTTCTCCCAAAATAGGAGAGGCAGCTGGGGTTGCTTCTCTTACAACTGAACCCTGTTGAGAGGGAACAGAGGAGGTGGTTTTCTGGGCTGTTTTCTTTTTGGCTATTGATTTTCTTTGATAGTGGATGGATGATGTGGGTGATTGTGGAGAGGAGAGAGGATCTGTTTGGACTGGATGTGAGACTGGGTCAGGAACAGTGGGGCTGGACTGTTCCATAGTCTCTTGTGCCACAGAGGCACCAGCCACAAAGGCTTCAGGCTCAACCGATGAGCCAGGGTGAGGAATCTGCTTTTCCTCAGCCACAGAGGCTAAGGGAGCAGACTCAGCCTGAGCTGTTTTGGCCTTCTTTTTAGCAGGCCCAGCTTCAGCTGCCATGGTCCTTTTCACAAGCTTGGACCTGGCTTTGGATTTTCCAGTAGGAGCAGCAGTGACCGGATCCACCCTCATAGCAGAAGGTCCTTCCACTAAACCCAACAGCCTCCTCATAGGTGTTGATAGAGGAGGCTCATTTGCCAGTACAGGAGTATGAAAAACTCTATTCCCTATGACAGGGAAGGCAGCAGTTTTAAGTAGAGGTTGAGTATGATATAGATGCTCACCACAGACATGGCAGAAGATGAGACTCAGGAACCTGGGATATCGGACAGCAGCTGGTCTTGGCTCTTGCTGCACCAGGTTTTTCATGTTCAAGAAGATCCATTTGGCCATGTCAAGTGTAGTCCCATCCACTAGCTGAAGGACTACAGGCACTTCATCTCTACTTAGTTGGTCAAAGGAACCAACCTTGCTGCTGAATGACATTACCACAGAGGCAAATAAGAAGCTGTAAGTGGGTGACAGCTCCTTCCTGTACAGAGTAGCTCCAACCTTGGGTTCTGCCACACCACAAAAGCGTAGCAGATTGCCCATTTGCTCATTTTCAGGCTGAGGGAGATCATAGTTCTCAGCAACTGGAAGATGAAGAACCTCCCTCAGAAGATCGACTGTAATCTCAATGGTTTGAGTCCCATTGAGAATAGTACCCTTGATAACCTGAGTGTTTGGATTGTAGGAGCAGGTATACCAGAACTCGTATACCATCTCCTGGTACAGGACACCAGGAGATGCAGTCAGAGCATAGTTCAACGGATGAACTTGCAGAAATTCCACCATTCGGTCGTAACCCTTCCCCACATAGTTTTTGGGGATAGTGAGGTTTGCAATGTAGTTGGTGGGCTTGAGGGTCAGCATCGTGGTGACAGATGGATGTTTAACAACATCCTCACCAACGAAGACTGGTAGAAAGGGGTTAGGTCTGTGAGCCATTCGGGAATTTTGAAGGTTTGGGGAAGCAAAAGACACTTAGTCGATTTTAGGTTTCTTGAGGATTTCTGGAAATGATGAGGAAGACGAAGATGAAACAGTATGTTGGTATTTATAGGATTTGAATGTTCGTGTGTATGAGAGAGAAAAAAAAAAATTTTGGGCGGTTTGATTTGAAATGTTTGTTAACGGAAAACGGAACGGTTGTCCATGTCAGAAACATTTGTCAGACCACTTGACCTTTTTGATCACTAACACACGTAACACACATTATCCGCAGTAATTAAGTTAAATAAAACATGAATTAAATAACTTAATTATGAAGAAAGGTAATTAAACTGCTGGTCTACGCTGATGGTCAAACCTGTGATGATCAGGGTCAACAAGGTTCTCAGTCTTCAAGCTGTTAGTCCTTCAAACTGTTCCTTCAGCCTGCTCTCCTTTGTGAGAACAGGTTGTGTTCAATAGATGAACAGGTTACAGTATGAAGAAGTGAACAGGTTGAAGACTGAACCATCAGAGCAGGCTGGACGAATAAACAGGTTAAACTGTTTTTGTTCAGCCTGTTGTATGCTCAAGCTGTTCAAGTTTTTCAGACAAATAACTAAGTACAGAACATGTATAACCTGTTCTGTCTAAGCTGTTTAGAGAAACGTGAGCAGTGTGAAACATACAAATTATTAGACCTTTGAGAGACACTTAGTCACTCTTGTTTAACATGCCCCAGCTTGCTGACAAGGTAATTAAACCTTGTTTCATCCAGAGGTTTGGTGAAAATGTCTGCAAGCTGTTCATTTGGTGGAAATAAAACTTACTCCACATTACCTTTTTGAATGTGATCCCTGATGAAGTGATGTCTGACTTCAATATGCTTTGTTCTTGAGTGAAATACTGGATTGTTGGAGATGGGCTATGGCACTTGTGTTATCACACAGAATAGGAGTTTTCCTATACACAAGCCCATAGTCTTCAAGCTGATGCTGCATCCACAGAATCTGCCCACAGCAGCTTCCAGCAGCAATGTATTCAGCTTCAGCAGTAGAAGTGGACACTGAGTTCTGCTTCTTGCTACTCCAACTGATCAACTTTCCACCAAGGAGTTGACATCCACCTGTTGTGCTTTTCCTATCTAACCTGCAGCCTGCAAAATCAGAATCTGAATAGCCTGTTAGTTCAAGACTTGAGTCTTATTGGGATACCAAAGACCCAAACCTGGAGTACCCTTCAGGTATCTGAAGATTCTTTTAACAGCTGCTAGATGTGATTCCTTTGGATCAGCTTGGAACCTAGCACACAAACAGGTGGCAAACATAATATCAGGTCTACTAGCAGTTAAGTATAGCAAGCTCCCAATCATGCCTCTGTAAGCTGTTACTGAAACAGCTTTGCCACTGGCATCAGCATCCAATTTTACATTGGTTGCCATTGGGGTTTTAATAGGAGAACTTTGATCAAATTTGAACTTTTTCAATAGATCTAAAGTGTACTTTCTTTGATTTATAAAAATTCCAGTTGAGGTTTGTTTAACCTGTAATCCTAAAAAGAAAGTTAGTTCTCCCATCATACTCATTTCATACTTGGATTTCATGAGTAATGAAAAATTCTTGCATAACTGCTCATTAGTAGAACCAAATATTATGTCATCCACATAAATTTGAACAAGCATAATATCAGACTTCACCTTCTTTATGAACAATGTGGTATCCACTTTACCTCTGGAGTACCCATTGCTCATAAGGAATTCAGTAAGAGTGTCATACCAGGCTTCTAGGGGCTTGTTTGAGACCATAGAGAGCTTTTGTCCAACTTAAGACAAAACCTGGGTGTTGTTCATTTTCAAAACCTGGAGGCTGCTTGACATATACTTCTTCTTGCAGCTTCCCATTCAAAAATGCACTCTTCACATCCATTTGAAATACCTTTTTGCTCTTATGAGCAGCGTAGGCTAGATACAAACGAATTGCTTCTAGCCTGGCCACAGGAGCAAATGTTTCATCATAGTCAATGCCTTCCTCCTGTCTGTAGCCCTGAGCAACCAGTCTTGCCTTATTTTCTAATGACATGACCTTGCTCGTCCATCTTGTTCCTGAAAACCCATTTTGTGCCAATTATAGTTTTACCTTTAGGAGCAGGGACCAGCTTCCATACTTTGTTTCTCTCAAACTGATTGAGTTCTTCTTGCATGGCAGTGATCCAATTGGCATCTTTTAGTGCTTCATCCACCTTCTTTGGCTCCATTAGTGAAACAAAGCTAGAGAACATACAAAAGTTCCATAAGCTGTCCCACCGAGTTTGTATCCCTTTGTTGATGTCACCAATTATTTGATCATTGGGGTGACACCTGATCCACTTAGGATCATTTTTCAATGATGATTTACCTGAGTTGTTAACATCTTCAGCAGGTCCTGTTGAACAGCTCTCAAGATTTTCAGACACACTGATGTCTTGAGCCTGTTCACTTGTTGAACATGTCTGACCACTGTTGAACATATCAGCAGAGGAACTGGGAAAATCAGCATTGATAGGTTCTGGACATGCAGTTGTAATTAAGTCAGTACATTTATTCACACAGGGTGTATTGACATAATCATCATCATGTCCATCATGATTAGCAGGTTCCACACTGGGTGTAATGGAAGCTTTTGAGTCCTCTTCATTGATTGAATGCATCAGATCATCAAAGTTGAGGTCTCCTGAAACTGATTCAGGAACAGCTTTGGTGGAGGAATTCTTGGACTCTTCAAAGGTGACATTGATAGATTCATCTATCACCTTTCTTTTGTTGTTGTATACTCTGTAGGCTTTGGAGATAGAAGAGTAGCCAACAAACACACCTTCATCAGCTTTGGGTTCAAATTTCGACAGCTGGTCCCTTTGATTCAGAATGAAACAGGGACATCCAAACACATGGAAGTAACTGACATTTGGCTTTCTCCCTTTGAGCAGCTCATAGGGAGTTTTGTTGAACCTTTTCACCACTAAGGATCTGTTTTGAGTGAAGCAGGTAGTGTTAACAGCTTCAGCCCAAAATGATGAAGGCAAACCTGATGCACACAGCATGGTTCTGGCAGCTTCAATGAGAGTTCGGTTTCTCCTTTCAGCAACTCCATTTTGTTGAGGAGTTCTTACTGCTGAAAAGTTTTGACTGATACCTTTCTCTTCACAGAAGTCTTCAAGAGTACTGTTTCTGAATTCAGTACCATGATCACTTCTAAGCTGCTTTACTTGGGCAGAGTTCAGCATTTCCATCTTTTTAACAAATCCAATAATTTCTCTCGCAGCCTCTCCTTTGCTTTTCAGAAAGATCACCCATGTGTACTCGGAGAACTCATCAACCATTACAAGAGTGTATCTTCTTCCTCCTAGACTTGGGACATTAACAGGTCCAAACAAGTCCATATGGATTAAGAAGAGAGGAGTATCAATAGAGAAATTGTGTTTGGATTTAAAAGATGTTTTTCTCTGCTTGCCTTTCTCACAAGCTGTGCATAATCTATCTTTGGCAAAAGTTATAGAAGGCAAACCTGTCACCAACTCTTTCTTACAGAGTTTGTTGATGTTCTTGAAGTTCAGATGTGACAGTCTTCTATGCCATAACCAGTTTAGATCAGCATTTGTTCTTGTGAGGAAACAGGTTTCAGTTGTGGGGTCAGCAGAATGCATATCCACAACATATACACCTTTCTTTCGTTGAGCACACAGCACAACTTTGCCTTGGGAATCCAATATGTAACCCAGGTGCTCATCAAAGTTAACCTTGTAGCCAGCATCACACAGTTGGCTTATGCTAACAAGGTTATGTTTTAGCCCAACCACATAGGCTACCCTTTTGAACACTGCAGCACCAGCTTTAAGAGTTCCATATCCCTCAGTGGATCCCTGCACATTGTCACCAAAGGTGACTTTTGGCCCTTTTTCAGGCCTGAGATCACTCAGCAATTCCTTACAACCTGTCATGTGCCCTGAGCAGCCACTGTCCAAGTACCAAACCTGGGAAGGTTGTTTTTCCTGCAGAGTGAAAAGAGAATTATTAGTTATTTTTTAGGGGAACTCATCACACAGATGAGTTCTCCTACTTCATCAACATTTGTTGATGGATTTGGAATGTCCACACTAATATTCCCTATTTGTATGGTATCAGCTTGAATACCATCCTCAGTGACTATGACATTTCCACCACTGCTTGTAACAGCTGTGAGGGAAACAGCAGAGTCAACAGGCCTCATGTCCTCAGGTTCAGGACAGTCCTTGGCCAGATGTGTCTTCTTCCCACACTTGTAACATTTTCTCTTTTTCGTACTTCTGGAAGAAGGTCCTTCAGAAACACATTCTGATCTGTTTTTGTTGATTCTTTCAGCAGGTTTAGCATTCTTTGTAGAATCAACAGCTTGTGTGGTAAGTTCAATGGCCACAGCTTTGACTGTCTTTTCTTTCCTCTTTTTGAAAAGACAATATAACTTTTCTGCACTTTTTCTGAAAAGCAGACTTGCCTTCTCTTGTGCAGAACTTTTGTCTTTTTACTTTCTACTGTTGCATTGCCTTTAACCATTTTAGGAATGTCAACTTTGCGTCTTTCTTCCTTGTAAAAGGCCTATTTTGATATAAGAAAAAGGCCTGTCACCCTTTTTCAAATATCCTTTTTGTCTTCATGTAACAGAACAGCTTGGGCAGGCTGAGCGGTTCTGCTTTCCACTTTGTCTTCGACTTGTAAACTGATCTTGTAATCAAAAACAATACATGATGACTTGGAAACAAATTCCATAAAGTGTTTAGCCTGTTCACAAAGAACAGGTTCTGTTCACAAAGAACAGAACACTTTAAAAATGCCCAAGCTGCTCAACAGTGTTGAGCAGCGTAGACAGTTTCTGTCCAGCCTGATCAGCAGACTGAGCAGCTTGGACAAACTGTCTTGGTTGCAACACATGCAACATATAGAACAACTTTAGACTGATATTGCAAATCATTTTCAGGTTTCAATAAGGCATATAATAGGCCTTAAATTCAACCTTCAAATGTATCAACAGGTTTGATTATAAAATCTCCCCCTCAGATATAGAACAGGTTTGACTGAGGCCTTTTTGAGCCTAACAGAAACATATTCCATAAAGTGTTTAGCCTGTTCACAAAGAACAGGTTCTGTTCACAAAGAACAGGTTCTGTTCACAAAGAACAGAACACTTTAAAAATGCCCAAGCTGCTCAACAGTGTAGAGCAGCGTAGACAGTTTATGTCCAGCCTGTTCAGCAGACAGAGCAGCTTGGACAAACTGTCTAAGTTGCAACACATGCAACATATAGAACAGCTTTAGACTGATATTGCAAATCATTTTCAGGTTTCAATAAGACATATAACAGGCCTTAAATTCAACCTTCAAATGCATCAACAGGTTTGATTTTAAATCTCCCCCTCAGATGTAAAACAGGTTTGACTGAGGCCTTTTTGTGCCTAACAGTTCCATTATCACTCCTGATACGTTTTACCTTCGTCCCGTAGGAATTTTCGACTTGGTCTAAGAACCCAATCAACTTTCCAGTTGTTTCGTCATTCGTACCTAAAAGAAAACCCATGAAAAACGTGAGTAATCATAAGTGATAACTAAACAATACCAACTACCACCTATACTCCTTTTGTTGATAGGACCGAAGAGATCCATATGCAGCAAATCGAAGCTGGAAGCTATCGAGTTCTGAGTCTTTGACTTGTGTGACTTCTTGTGTTGTTTGCCTTTCTTGCACGGTACACACTTGTCATCGAACTGAAAACTCTTCAGTGTGACACCTTGCACCAGACCATGTTTAGTGATGTAGTTCATTTTCCGTAGGTGCAAGTGTGTCATGCGTCTGTGCCATAAGATGGATTCTGTTTCTGAAGCTTTGGATAGAAGACATATTGGTCCCATCGATGAATCCAATTTATTCATGTCCATCATGTATAAATCATTCTTCCTTGGGGCTCTCATCAGTACCCACTCTTCAGGTACTTTTAATCCCGGTTTCAGCACTAACGCCTCAGTATCAGTGAAAATTACTGAGTTCTTCTTATCACAGATTTGAGATACACTAATGAGATTGTGATCAAGCTTATCAACATGATAAAATTGATCAAGTTTGATAGTCCCATTAGTGACCACTCCAGTACCGGTGATATGACCTCCTTTGTTCCCAGCGAATGATACAAAACCCTTCTTGCCTCCCTTGAAGTCTGTGAGCAGACTTCTTTCCCCAGTCATATGCCTAGAGCAACCACTGTCGACGAACTACTTGTTGTTTAGACCTGTAGTTATCTCCTGCACATGAAAGAAAAGAGGTTAGTTATCACTGGGAACCCAAGCCATGACTGACTTGGTAATACCATTCTCATCCACATACATGAACTCCTTCAAATACCCATATCTCCTTTCAGGTAACTTGGGTGTTTGATTGAGAACCTGTTGTGGAGCTGAGTGATTTAAATTCACTCTTGGACTTTGGGTAGGCATTTGCTGTTGAGCCCTTGAATAGGTCCTATTATATGGCATTTCAGGTTGATATCCCTGGGCTCTACCTGGTGTCTGATGTCTTTGAGGAGTGTGCGACCTAACTGGAGTTTAAGTCCTTCTAGGCGTTGTACTCCTATAAACTTGTTGAGGTCCTGACCTAGACTGATTAGGGACTCTATTTGGCGAATTAGTCCTAACCACTTCATTTGGTCTAACCGACACAGGTACTTGTCTAACAGCAGACTTTGGTGTGACATTCACAATCTTCTCATTAGTTTGAGAACCACTTGTGCTAGCTAAACTAGGTACAGGTTTATGTTGTTCAGGCTTTCCAACAATAGGTCTAGACTCTGGTTTAGAGGGTGTAGTCTCTACTTTCTTATATGGACAGCTAGACGCAACATGTCCCCTCTCATGACATCTAAAGCAAGACATCTTATCAATCGACTTCTTATGAGTGCCATTTGACTTTGGTGTCTCACTAGTGTCATGTTCTTCCTTTTCATCTATCGTGACTACTTCCTCTTTCTGATTATTAACTTCAGGTTTAGCTTCTCCTAGAATTGTGTCACTAGAAGACTGCACAAACTTGACTTTTTTAATCGTAGAGTTATTATTGGTCACCTTAGTTGATTTATCCTTATCAGATTCAGATACTGTTTCAGCTGCTACCTCTGACTCGACTGGTTTATCAGTTTTATCATTAGGTTGAGGCACATAAATGTCGTTGAAAGGTGGAGGACTCTCTTTATAACCTAAACCTACTGGTTTCTTCGACTGACGCTGAGCATCTAAGATTTTCCCTAGATTTAGTGAAGAGTTCCTAAACGTTTCTAACTTACTATTTACCTCTGCAACTTTAACTCTTGATTCAGCTAGCTCTACTTCCTTAATCGTAAGTTCTTTGGTTAAAGCTTCAACATGCTCATACATAAGTTCTATCCTAACACATTGTTCACTTAATTTGTCTTTTAGAACTATAACATCTTGAGCATCTGCTTTTAGCTTATTCCTAAGATCTTCTATAATATCTAGAAGACTAGCATTATCCGATTTTAAGGATTCTATTTGAGTAGTTAGATTATTATGTGTTTCTAGGACTAAGTTCAATCTATCATTGAAAGTAGCACATAAAACACATAAAGCACGGAATGTAGAAAAGTATTTTACAACTAATGTACTAATGTATTTTACAACTAATGTAAAAGCAAAAATTACAACTTATGTAATAATGTACAACTAATGTACAGGATGTACAACTAATGTACAAGATGTTTGGACTGTTTGAGTTGGGAGCAGATAATGGCAAGCCTGTCCAACTGATGGACAGCTTCCATTCTTCACCTACCCAGATGGTAGATGGACTTCATATCAATGGAGAAGGATCCTGAACCATCCTTTCCAGTTCTTCCCTTGTATCCTCAAGTTCCTCAATTTCACTTCTGATAATCATGAACTTGGGATCATTGAGCTCTCCTCTTTCATAGAAGCCTCTGAGCTGATCCCAGATGGCTGCTCTCTATTTGCTAGACTGCCTGAAAGAAACTGCAAGTCTGAAGGCGGCAAGTTGTCTCAGATCAACCTTGTACAGCTCTGAGGCTCTTTGGAAGCACTTCTTCTGAGTTAGGGGATCTACAAAAAATGCCCCCAGCTCAGGTTCTTCTATAATCTTGCCATCCTCAAACTCTATTCCTTTAGGCAGACTATGATCAACTCCTTTTATTTCAATGGCATAGTCGCCCTGTTCAATCAGCGTAAGGAGTAGCTCCATCTCTGTATCCTTCTTTGTCCTTCTGGCCTTTATTTTGGGGTATGTCACAGAGACACCCTCTTTTACTTCTTTTGGAATCAGGCCCAGCTCACTTACTCTTTCCATCAGCTTCTTGATGTATGCCCTGATAGTCTTAGCCGTTTTTGACTTGGACTGGCTCAGGGCAACTGCCAGTTCCACCCATTCCCTGTATCCCATCTGTGCAACATCAGTGTGATCGTAGGATTCCATTTCAGGGCCTGTTGCACCCATCCTGGTGATCTGAAGTTTCCACTGTGTGCCTTTTCTTGAAATGGGAACAGCTTTGACAATCGCTTCCTTGGCAAGCCTTCTAGTAGCAACATCATGAAATTTCTTTCTAGCCAAGTTGTCAAAGTTGAATTTGGCTCTGGCAGAGGGTACTTGAGTCTTGGTCACAGAGACCTGAGCACCCTGTGCTTTTTCTCCCTCCTTTTCTCCTGCTGATTCCTTAGCAGCTTCCATTAATTTCTTTTGCACCTCCAAGGTAGACATTTTAATTTTCTTTGCTTCTTGGAGTGCAAAAGATTTAGCAGCTTTAGCAGATTCTTCTTCTTTTCTTAATTCCTCCAGAGCTTGAAGCTGTTCTTCTCTAAACTCAAAGTACTTGTGCATAGGAAGACCCATCTCTTTAGCCCTGGCTTTGTGAAACTTAAGATCAGCTGCTTTCTGCTGTTGTTGATCAATGGCTGCTTTTTCTTTTCCTTTACTAGCTGCTGTAGTGACAGCAGCCTCAGGAATTTCTTCTTCTTCTTCTTCTTCTTCTTCAGTTAGAATTAAGTGCTTCCTTTTACTGCTAGGCCTGTCCTCAGGAATGACTTCCTCCCCCTTAGACTGAGCAGGGTTTGGAGAGACAGCCTGAGTAGGCGTAGCAGCTTGAGAGGCACCTTCAGCTGTACCTGTAGATGTCCCTGCTGGTTGACCAGTGGGAGTTGTAGGTACTTCTTTCTCCTTAGGAGAAGAGGTTTTCTCCCCCTTAGACTTAGTCTTCGAGGCAGATGACTTCTCCCCCTTTGAAGGAGATGGAACAGCACCTTCAACACCTGGTCTGCCTGAAGACACAAAGTCAGCAGGCTTACCAGCAGTTTTGGCAGCAGGTTTTGGGCCAACCAGGCTTGTCACTAAGAAAGCCAGGTTGTCCTTAACCTCTGCAAGCTGGGAAAGACAGGCCTGAAGAGAAGAGGCTTGGGAATCAGCAAGAGTGGTCAGCTTAACAATGTTTTCTCTATCAGAAGCTGTGAACAACAGGCTTTGAAGCTGTGCAAGATGGACTTCAAGAGTATCTTGCACATCAGCAACGTCTGAGGACACAATATTTGATAGAGAGCCAATAAGAGTGTTCAGGCTGGCCAATGTGTTAGGAAGGGTAGTGTGGCAAGAAGTGAGGAGAGATGACAGCTGTTGTGAAATGGCTGCCATAGAGGACACAGAGTCCTGTTGGAAGGAGAGGATAGAAGAGAGAGAGTTGGATACAGTTTGCAGCTGTGCAGTGAGTGCAATCAGCTGGGAAGAGTTGTCAGTATGGGAATGGGACTGGGAAGGATTCTTTGAACATATCAAAGAAGCCTTTGAGCTGCTCAGACACAGAGTCTGAGATGATGGATGGTAGGGAGTGCATGGTGTTTTCCAAAGAACCAACTTTGTTGGTCAGCAAAGAAAGCTGATCCTTCAAAGACAGGTCTTTGGGAGATGGTGGTGTATGGGTGGATTGTTTGGAGTGGGTAGATAGAGAAGATGATGATGAGGCTGGTGTTTGAGGATGTGATGGAGAGGGAAGAGGGACTTGGGACAGAAGCTCCATAGCCTGGGCAAAAGTAAGATGGCCCAGGTTGGAGGGATCAAGAGGTCCTTCAGCAGTGGCTGTAGCTGCATCACCAGGAGAAGGGGATGATGTTTGGGGCCTTTCAGATGCTGCTTGTGTTGCAACACCCTCATGAAGACCAGTGGTGGTTCCCTCTGCAGTGCCTTGGTCTAAAGGCACCTCATCATTGGGAGATGGGATATGCATTTCAACATCAGCAGTGGTGAAACCTGCTGATGGAATGTGCATGAAAGGAGCAGCCTCACCAGAGGGATGGTGTGATCCCTGAGGTTCATCAGCTTGGGATGTTGGTCCCTCAGCAGCTGTTTGGTGTAAAACAGCTGGATCATGGGGAGCAGAAGTTTGAGGCTGAGCTGCTGATTGGTCTATACCAGCAGCGTGGACACCTCGTGCAGACTCAGGGTGTGAGGAGATATGAGTGGGGGACAGTGTGGACACAGTATGGAGTGGAGAGGACTCTTGTCTTTCAATATCCTCAGCCAGTTGGGAGGCTGGGATGGTTGATGTGGGTATCTCTGTTTGTACAAGTGGTTCCTGTTGGGAGGAACCAGAGGGTCTAGGCTGACTCTGGGTTGACTCAGATTGGAGTGAAGCATGCTCCAGATGAGCTGAACCTTCTCCCAAAATAGGAGATGCAGCTGAGGTTGCTTCTTTTTCAACTGAACCCTGTTGAGAGGGAACAGAGGAGGTGGTTTTGTGGGCTGATTTATTTTTGGAAATTGATTTTCTGTGATAGAGAATGGATGGAGTGAGTGATTGTGGAGAGGGGAGAGGATCTGTTTGGACAGGGTGTGAGACTGGGTCAGGAACAGTGGGGCTGGCCTGTTCCATAGTCTCTTGTGCCACAGAGGCACCAGCCACAAAGGCTTCAGGCTCAACAAATGAACCAGGGTGAGGAGCCTGCTCCTCCTCAGCCACAAAGGCTAAAGGAACAGACTCAGACTGAGCTGTTTTGGCCTTCTTTTTCACAGGCCCAGCTTCAGTTGCCAGGGTCCTTTTAACAAGCTTGGACCTGGCTTTGGATTTTGTTACGGGAGCAGCAGCTTCTGGATCCACCCTCACATCAGAGGGTCCTTCCACCAAACCTAACAGCCTCCTCATTGGTGTGGATAGAGGAGGCTCAGTTTGCAGGACTGGAGTATAATAAACTCTATTCCCTATAACTGGGAATGCAGCAGTCTTAAGTAAAGGCTGAGAGTTATAGAGACGCTCACCACAAACATGTCTGAAAATGAGGCTCAGAAACCTGGGATATCGAACAACAGCTGGTCTTGACTCTTGCTGCACCAGGTTCCTCAAATTCACAAAAATCCATTTGGCCATATCCATGGTAGTTCCATCCACAAGCTGCAGAACTACAGGAATTTCATCACGGCTCAGTTGGTCAAAGGAACCAAATTTGCTGCTGAAGCACATCACCACAGAGGCGAATAAGAAGCTGTAGGTAGGAGAGAGGTCCTTCCTGAACAGTGTTGCTCCAATTTTTGGTTCTGCTACACCACAAAAGTGCAGCAGATTCTTCATCTGTTCATCTTCAGGCTGTGGTCGATTATATTGTGCAACCACAGGGAGTCGAAGAACTTCCCTGAGCAGATGAGTGTTGATTTCAATGGTCTGAGTCCCATTGAGTATGGTGCCCTTAATGACTTTGGTTTCTGGGATATAGGCACAGGTATACCAGAACTCATACACCATCTCCTGGTACAGGACACCAGGAGATGCAGTCATGGCGTAGTTCAACGGATGAACTTTCAGAAACTCCACCATTTGGTCATAGCCCTTCCCCACATAGTTTTTGGGGATTGTGAGGTTGGCAATGTAGTTGGTGGGCTTAATGGTCAGCATTGTGGTGATGGATGAGTGTTTGACAACATCCTCACCAACGAACACTGGAGAAAGGGATTAGGTCTGTGAGCCATTTGGGAATTTTTGAGGTTTGAAGAAGCAAAAGACACTTAGTCGATTTTTAGGGTTCTTGAGGATTTCTGGAAATGATGAGGAAGACGAAGATGAAACAGTGGTTTGGTATTTATAGGATTTGAATGTGAGTGTGTATGAGAGAGAAGGTTTGGGCGGTTCGATTTGAAATGTTAGTTAACGGAAAACGGAACGGTTGTCCATGTCAGAACATTTGTCAGACCACTTGACCTTTTTAATCACTAACACACGTAACCCACATTATCCGCAGTAATTAAGTTAAATAAAACATAAATTAAGTAACTTAAGTTTGAAGAAAGGTAATTAAAACTGTTGGTCCAAGCTGTTGGTCAAACCTGTGATGAGCCGGGTCATCACAAGCTGTTCAGTCTTCAAGCTGTTCACTCCTCACATTGTGCCTTCAGCCTGCTCTCCTTTGTAAGAACAGGTTGTGTTCAATAGTTGAACATGTTACAAGACAATGGCTTGTAAGACAGTGTGAAGAAGTGAACAGGTTGAAGATTGGACCATCAGAGCAGGCTGGACGAATAAACTGTTTTTGTTCAGCCTGTTGTATGCTTAAGCTGTTCAAGTTTTTCAGACAAATGACTAAGTACAGAACATGTATAACCTGTTCTGCCTAAGCTGTTCAGAGAAACTTGAGCAGAGTGAAACACACAAATTCTTAGACCTTTGAGAAACACTTAGTCACTCTTGTTTAACATGCCCAGCTTGCTGACAAGGTAATTAAACCTTGTTTCATCCAGAGGTTTGGTGAAAATGTCTGCAAGCTGTTCATTTGTAGAAATAAAACTTACCTCCACATTACCTTTCTGAATGTGATCTCTGATGAAGTGATGTCTGACTTCAATATGCTTTGTTCTTGAATGAAATACTGGATTGTTGGAGATGGCTATGGCACTTGTGTTATCACACAGAATAGGAGTTTTCCTATACACAAGGCCATTATCTTCAAGCTGATGCTGCATCCACAGAATCTGCCCACAGCAGCTTCCAGCAGCAATATACTCAGCTTCAGCAGTAGAAGTGGACACTGAGTTCTGCTTCTTTCTACTCCAACTGATCAACTTTCCACCAAGGAGTTGACACCCACCTGTTGTGCTTTTCCTATCTAACCTGCAGCCTGCAAAATCAGATTCTGAATAACCTGTTAGCTCAAGGCTTGAGTCTTTGGGATACCAAAGACCCAAACCTGGTGTACCCTTTAGGTACCTGAAGATTCTTTTGACAGCAGCTAGATGAGATTCCTTTGGATCAGCTTGGAATCTAGCACATAGACAGGTGGCAAACATAATATCAGGTCTGCTAGCAGTTAAGTAAAGCAAGCTCCCAATCATGCCTCTGTAAGCTGTTACTGAAACAGCTTTGCCACTAGCATCAGCATCCAATTTTACATTGGTTGCCATTGGGGTTTTAATAGGAGAACTTTGATCAAATTTTGAACTTTTTCAAAAGATCTAAAGTGTACTTTCTTTGATTTATAAAAATTCCAGTTGAGGTTTGTTTAACCTGCAATCCTAAAAAGAAAGTTAGTTCTCCCATCATACTCATTTCATATTTAGATTTCATGAGTAATGAAAAATTCTTGCATAACTGCTCATTAGTAGAACCAAATATTATGTCATCCACATAAATTTGAACAAGCATAATATCAGACTTCAACTTCTTTATGAACAGTGTGGTATCCACTTTACCTCTGGAGTACCCATTGCTCATAAGGAATTCAGTAAGAGTGTCATACCAGGCTCTAGGGGCTTGTTTGAGACCATAGAAAGCTTTGTCCAACTTATAGACAAAACCTGGGTGTTGTTCATTTTCAAAACCTGGAGGCTGCTTGACATATACTTCTTCTTGCAGCTTCCCATTCAAAAATGCACTCTTCACATCCATTTGAAATACCTTTATGCTCTTATGAGCAGCGTAGGCTAGATACAAACGAATTGCTTCTAGCCTTGCCACAGGAGCAAATGTTTCATCATAGTCAATGCCTTCCTCCTGTCTGTAGCCCTGAGCAACCAGTCTTGCCTTATTTCCAATGACATGACCTTGCTCGTCCATCTTGTTCCTGAAAACCCCATTTGTTGCCAATTATAGTTTTCACCTTAGGAGCAGGAACCAGCTTCCATACTTTAGTTCCTCTCAAACTAATTTGAGTTCTCCTGATGGGTGATCCAATTGGCATCTTTTAATGCTTCACACCTTCTTTGGCTCCATCAGTTGAAACAAAACTAGAGAACATTAAAAAGTCGCCTAAGCTGTCCCACCGAGTTTTGTATTCCCTTTGTTGATGTCACCAATTATTTTGATTCATGGGTGAACACCTGATTCCACTTAGGGATCATTTTTTCAATGAATGATTTACCTGAGTGTAACATCTTTCAGCAGGTCCTGATTGAACAAGCTCTCAAGGATTTTCAGGAACACACTGTTGTCTTGAGCCTGTTTCCACTTGTTGAACATGTCTGGACCACTGTTGAAATTCAGCAGAGGGACTGGGAAAATCAGCATTGATAGGTCTGGACTGCAGTGTAATTAAGTCAAGTACATTTATCCAACACAGGGTGTATTGACATAATCATCATCATTGTCCAATCATGATAACAGTTCACACTGGGTGTAGTGGAAGCTTTTAGGTCCTCTTCAATTGGATTGAATGCATCAGATCATCAAAGTTAAGTTCTCCTGAAACTGATTCAGGAACAGCTTTGGTGGAGGCATTCTTGGACTCTTCAAAGGTGACATTGATAGATTCATCTATCACCCTTTCTTTGTTGTTGTATACCCTGTAGGCTTTGGAGATAGCAGAGTAGCCAACAAACACACCTTCATCAGCTTTAGGTTCAAATTTCGACAGCTGGTCCCTTTGATTCAGAATGAAACAGGGACATCCAAACACATGGAAATAACTGACATTTGGCTTTCTCCCTTTGAGCAGCTCATAGGGAGTCTTGTTGAACCTTTTCACCACAAAGGATCTGTTTTGGGTGAAGCAGGCAGTGTTAACAGCTTCAGCCCAAAATGATGAAGGTAAACCTGATGCACACAGCATGGTTCTGGCAGCTTCAATGAGAGTTTGGTTTCTCCTTTCAGCAACTCCATTTTGTTGAGGAGTTCTTACTGCTGAAAAGTTTTGAGTGATACCTTTCTCTTCACAGAAGTCTTCAAGAGTACTGTTTCTGAATTCAGTACCATGATCACTTCTAAGCTGCTTTACTTGGGCAGAGTTCAACATTTCCATCTTTTTGACAAATCCAATAATCTCTCTAGCAGCCTCTCCTGCTCTTCAGAAAGATCACCCAGTGTACCTAGGAGGTAGAACTCATCACCATTTACAAGAGTGGTATTCTTCTTCTCCTAGACTTGGGACATTAACAGGTCCAAAACAAGTCCATTGGATTTAAGAAGAGTGGAGTCAGTTTTATCAATAGAGAAAATTATGTTTGGATTAAAAAGGATGTTTTCTCTGGCTTGCCTTTCTCACAAGCTGTTGCATAATCTATCCTTAGCAAAAGTCATAGAAGGTAAACCTGTCACCAACTCTTTCTTACAGAGTTTGTTGATGTTCTTGAAGTTCAGATGTGACAGTCTTCTGTGCCATAGCCAGTTTAGATCAGCATTTGTTCTTGTGAGAAAACATGTTTCAGTTGTGGGGTCAGCAGAATGCATATCCACAACATATACACCTTTCTTTCGTTGAGCACATAGCACAACTTTGCCTTGGGAATCCAATATGTAACCCAGGTGCTCATCAAAGTTAACCTTGTAGCCAGCATCACATAGTTGGCTTATGCTAACAAGGTTATGTTTTAGCCCAACCACATAGGCTACTCTTTTGAACACTGCAGCACCAGCTTTAAGAGTTCCATATCCCTCAGTGGATCCCTGTACATTGTCACCAAAGGTTGACTTTTTGGCCCTTTTTCAGGCCTGAGATCACTCAGCAGTTCTTTACAACCTGTCATGTGCCCTGAGCAGCAACTGTCCAAGTACCAAACCTGGGAAGGTTGTTTTTCCTGCAGAGTGAGAAGAGAATTATTAGTTATTTTTAGGGGAACTCATCACACAGATGAGTTCTCCTACTTCATCAACACTTGTTGATGGATTTTGAATGTCCACACTAATATTCCCTATTTGAATGGTATCAGTTTGAATACCATCCTCAGTGACTATGTCATTTCCACCACTGCTTGTAACAGCTGTGAGAGAAACAGCAGAGCCAACAGGCCTCAAGTCCTCAGGTTCAGGACAATCCTTGGCCAGATGTGTCTTCTTCCCACACTTGTAGCATTTTCTCTTTTTAGTACTTTTGGAAGAAGGACCTTCAGAAACACATTCTGAGCTGTTTTTGTTGATTCTTTCAGGTTTAGCATTTTTTGTAAAATCAACAGCTTGTGTGGTAAGTTCAAAGGCCACAGCTTTGACTGTCTCTTCTTTCTTCTTTTTGGGAGGACAGATGTCAAAGACAGGAAGCTTGATTGGCTTTTGAGCTTCCACAGGTTTGGGAAACTTATTCCCAGTTGTCTCAGTTTGAGCAATGGCTTTGCCTTTGCCCCTACTGAGTTGTGATTTATGCTGCCTATCAGCATACTCACTGTGTTTGGTTTTGAAAAACTTATTTTCATTTAAAACCAACTTACCACCATGATTTGAAAACTTATTTGAAATCACAGCAGTTTTGTTTTCAACCTGAGCCTTACCCTTGTTGAAAACAGGCTGCTTACTTTTTGAAAACTTATTTTCAAAATGTTTAGCATCAAAAGGATTAACATGCTTTTTACCAACAGCTTTGGGCTCTGAACTTGTTTTGTCAACAGGCTTAGCATCCCCAGCTTCAGTTTGAGCATGTTTTCCTTTCTTCTGCTTGTGTGAGCTAGCAGAGCACTTAGCAGGCTGTTTTGGAGAACAGACTCCAACATCAGCTTTTGAGCTGAGTTCACACAAGCTGTCAGTATTTTGAGGCCTGACAAACCTGTTTGTTGAAATAAGTTTACCATTCACATTTTGGATGAATGTATTTGGAAGTTCACCAAGAGTGGACAAGTCTTCTTTAAAATTACTTATTTCAACGATGGAAGCTGCTGTGTCAAGATCCCCTCCAAGATAGGCTTGGATTTGAGCAGGGATCTGTTGACTGATACAATGGCTGACTTTTTGTGCAGATTGGCACCAAGAGTCAACTATCTTTTGAAGCTTAGCATGCTTTATATATGTTTCTCTCTTTTCTTCCAGTAAAATGGAGTTGATGTGTTTTAATTCATCAAGCTCAGTTTCCAACTTATAGAAACTGTCCAGTTTACTGGTTTTAGTTTTAAGATCATCTTTAAGCTTAGAGATTTCAGATAATAAAGCATCATGCTTCTCAACAGCAGCTTTCAGATCAACAAGCATGTATTCAAACATTTTAACTTTTTCTTCAGAACTGTAAGCCATAAAATTTTGTACCTTATACATCATTGTAGGATTCCAGTTCTCCAAGCTGCTGAAGGCTTCAGCTTCAGCCATGTCCTGTTTGAAACTGCCTGTTGATGGAACATCAGAGTTGGCCATCAGACACTGATTATCTTCTTCATCAGATGATGAATCAGATTCCTCCCAGTCACATGTCTCAGCCATGAGTCCCTTCTGGCGATTGGGAGACACAGAGTTTTCCAATTTCCTCAGCTTAGCCATGGCCATAAGGTACTTAACCCTATAGCCATCATCCCTGTTAGTCTTGATAGGTTTGGATGACTGACCAACAGCTTTTGACACACAGTCAGCAGCTATATGCCCAGTTTTGCCACACTTGAAGCACTCAGCCTTGGATTTGTCAAATGCTTTCTTTTTGCCAGCACTTGCACCTCCTTGCAGCATACTTCTTCCAAACCTTCTCTTGCTGAACTTTTTGACAAGCATAGCTATCATTTGCTCATCATCTTGTTCAGTAAGATCTGCAGCTTCTTCTTCTTCAGACACCTCCTCCTTATCATCATCCTGTTGATCAGGTTGAGTGAACACATCACTCACCTGATTAACAGACTGTCTCACATTAGCCACAAAGGCTGTACCTCTTCTGGACATTTCCAAGGCATTCCTCTTTTGCTGCCTTGATTGTTCATCATTCAGTAAGGATCCATACAGATTGACCAGATCCATAATTCTGATAGTACCTGAGTTTCTTAGGATGGTTGAGAAATAGTTCCACTCCTCAGGTAAAATGTCCAGAAACTTGTTCACCAAAGTAAGACTGTCCTTGGTGATCCCAACAGCTTTGAGATCATTCACCAGAGCAGTGAAACTGGTGTAGGTTTCTGTGAGAGACTCCTTTGGTTTGGCAAAGAAGAGTTCATACTGTCTAACAAGATTGTTAATCCTGTTGTCCAGTGTGATTGTGGGTCCATCATAGACGGTACACAGAGTATCCCACATCTCCTTTGCAGTCTTCATCTTCTCAACCTGCTTGAACACATCATCAGGAAGAGAAATAACCAGGTTGTTTCTGGCCTTTGCATCCAGAGCTACCATTCTCTTGTCTTCATCAGACCATTGAGCTTTTGCTTTCTCAAAGGTCCTGATTTCAGGAGCAGCTCCTTCAACCGCTGGAGTTATTGTAGTAACAGAGTTTGGCACATAGGGACCCTCCATCACTATCTCTGGCAGTTGTACATCCAGATTCTCTAAATAGAGCATCATTCTGCACTTCCAACCAGAGAAGTTTTGATGATTAAATTTTGGAGGCTTGCCCATAGAGCCATTGTCATAGTAAGAAGAGTTTGCAGCACTGTTGTCCATGGAAACTTGGGATTATGAGAGATCTAGAATGACACACACTCTAAACCGCTCTGATACCAGTTGTAGGTCCCGAAAGGTTCCCAAAGTATATAGTAATAAACTGTAGAGGGGGGGTGAATACAGTATTTAAAATCTACACACTCTTTTTCTCAATGTTTGTATGTATTATCAACAAATGTTAATTACAAACAAGCTTGACTGCGGAATTGTTCAAGCTGAGATGACAGAATACAACAGTATGGTTTCTAGTCTAAGACACACTCAAACTAGATTACAATGAACACACTCACTAAGATGCACTCACTGTATTTTACAAGACTTTAAGGAACAGCTTTGGTAAACAGCTTAGACACACAGAAGCTTGTTTACAGAAGATTTGCATGCATGAATATCACACTTGCACGTTCACTCTTGGTTTAAGCACTTAGCTTTCTTCACATTCTTTCTGACCTTAGAAGCTTCCTTTTATACTCACTTAGAGGATCTAAGAGAAACATCTTCATTGGGCAGAATGAAAAAGGAGAAGTCTTGTTTGAAAAGACAATATAACTTTTCTGCACTTTTCTGAAAAGCAGACTTGCCTTCTCTTGTGCAGAACTTTTGTCTTTTTACTTTCTACTGTTGCATTGCCTTTAACCATTTTAGGAATGTCAACTTTGCGTCTTTCTTCCTTGTAAAGGCCTATTTTGATATAAGAAAAAGGTCTGTCACATTTTTTCAAATATCCGTTTGTCTTCATGTAACAGAACAGCTTGGGCAGGCTGAGCGGTTCTGCTTTCCACTTTGTCTTCAACTGTGTAAACTGATCTGGTAGTTAAAAACAATACATGATGACTTGGAAACAAATTCCATAAAGTGTTTAGCCTGTTCACAAAGAACAGGTTCTGTTCACAAAGAACAGAACACTTTAAAAATGCCCAAGCTGCTCAACAGTGTAGAGCAGCGTAGACAGTTTATGTCCAGCCTGATCAGCAGACTGATCAGCTTGGACAAACTGTCTTGGTTGCAACACATGCAACGTATAGAACAGCTTTAGACTGATATTGCAAATCATTGTCAGGTTTCAATAAGGCATATAACAGGCCTTAAATTCAACCTTCAAATGTATCAACAGGTTTGATTATAAAATCTCCCCCTCAGATGTAGAGCAGGTTTGACTGAGGCCTTTTTGTGCCTAACACCCTTCTTTTACCATAAAATGACTTTTCTCCCAACTTAGAACTAAGTTGGTTTCAGTGCATCTCTTTAGGACTTTTTCTAAATGTCCCAGACAATCTTCAAATGTTTTATCAAATATGGAGAAATCGTCCATAATATCTCAAGAGAACCACCCACAATATCTGAAAAGATAGCCATCATACAGCGTTGAAATATGGCGGGTGCATTACATAACCCAATTGGCATCCTTCCGTAGGCAAAGGTGCCATAGGGACAAGTAAAGGTAGTTTTCTCTTGATCCTCAAGATGGATTGGAATTTGATTATAACCAGTGTATCCATCCAGGAAACAGTAAAACTTCTGTCCTGCTAATTTTTCCACTATGTGATCTATAAATGGTAGTGGAAAATGATCTTTTGAAGTAGCAGCATTAAGTTTTCTGTAATAGACGCAAACTCTCAACCCAGTTACAGGGAGAGTAGTTATCGTCTCTCCTTCTTCAGTATTAATTAATGTAATTCCCGATTTTTTGGGTATCGTTTGGGTTGGACTTACCCACTTACTATCAGATGTAGGATATATAACTCCGGCATCCAACCTTTTTAATACCTCCTTCTTAACTACCTCTCTCAAATTAGGATTCAACCTCCTTTGTGCATCCCGAGCTGATTCAGTTTCTGGATCAGTAATGACTCGATGTATACACAAAATGGGAGTGATTCCTTTTAAATCAGTTATCGTCCACCCTACTGCTACTTTATATTTGACTAATACTTGCAGTAGAGCTTTTTGTTGCTCTTCAGTCAGATCTATTGAAATTATGACAGGCAAAGTGTCATTCTGACCTAGATAAGCATACTTTAAATGAGATGGCAGCTCCATCAATTCTAGAACAGGTGGTTGTTCTATTGAAGGTTTGGCTGACTGAGGTAAATCAGTAGGTAATTTTTCAGTCCTATGGGTCCACGGTGGTTGTTTCGATTCTAATGTGGATTCCATGACTACTTCTAGCTTATCACACTCAGTAGGATTTAACTTGGCTAGCTCATTTTCAGTAAAAATAACTCAGTAACATCTTTGGTGTTGATTAACGAACTATGCTGCTGCTCAAGTTCGTCCCCCATGTCTATAAGATAACATTCTGAATCAATAGAAGAGACACTTGAAGTATTAAACAGATTCAGTCTTAATTTTCTATTACCAAAGGCAATATCCACTGCTCCTGTCGTATAATTAATTTGTGCATTAATCATGGCTAAGAAAGGTCTTCCTAGGATAATACCTGGTTGATTATCTCCTATTGAACTTTCGGTGTCCAATACTAGGAAATCAACTGGATAGTTAAAATATTCAACTTTTACTATCACATCTGATAAAATACCTCTCGGGCACTTGGTTGACAGATCTGCCAACTGTAAGATAACATCAGTTGTCTGTAACTGACTTAGGTCATATTTATCAAACAAATTTCTAGGTAAAATATTAACACTAGCTCCAAGATCATGCAGTGCCTTCTTAATATGTACATTGCCTATTGTCACTGGAATCAATGGTGATTCAGGATCTTTCAACTTAGGAGGTAGAGAACTAGAAACTACTGCACTTAATTATTCAGTTAAATTGATTTGCTTCGGGAGCGAGACCTTATACTTTCTTTTCTGAGTACAGAGATCTTTTAGAAATTTAGCATTAGAGGGAACCTATAGAATGGACTTTATCAGAGGAATTTTGATCTTAACTTGATTGAATAAGTCCCAAAGATCCTCTGGTTGTGGGCCTCTTTTGCCATAAGGGGAAGATTTTGGATGTTTTAAAGCAGCCGGATAAGGCGGAGGAATTGAAGTGCCCTGACTCTTATCCGCCTCCCCAACTTTGGGTGTTGGAATATCTGCTTTAATTTGCTCTAGAAAAGAAACTGTCTTAGAAACCTCCTTCTTCTTTGGATCCTCTTTCTCCTCATACACAACTTCAGTGTCGGTATCTTCTTGTGCCTCTTACTCTTTAGGCATCTCAATTTTATTGTCTACCTCTCTTCCACTCCTTAATGTGGTTATATTAGCTACTTCATTAACTTCGTTAATCTCATGTTTCTTATCTTTATTATGATGATGAGCATGTGAAGGATTGAGAACAGTGTAGCTAGGAAGCTTTCCCTCCTCACGCCTAGTGAGTGATTCAACTATCTGACCCATCTGGCGAGTTAACATCTCCATGGTCTTAAACTGATAGGTGTTTGCTGTTTCATAAATTCAGCAAACTCTTCAAATTGCACGGAAGTCATATTTGTTGGTACATCCTGTGTGACGATAGCAGTCTAATTGATATTGCATTGTGATTTTAACAAGTGTTTTGATATATAGGTTATATATGGTTGATATTTATTAGTGTTGTATGTTTGAACTTGATGTAACATATTACAAGAAGTTCAAACATAAAGAACAAAGATTAAAATCAATCATAAGGTAATAACATAAGTTTCATCACTTAAAGTGTTTAAGTGTTTTGGCTAGATTCGAATTGCATAAGGGAAGACATTCGAATCTGTGATAGATTCGAATGTGACCTTAGATTCGAATGTGCCAGATTCAAGAGTGTCCTTGTGGACAGACTCGAATGGGGCCTTGGGCCAGATTCGAGTTTGACCCACATCAGACTCGAATCAGGGTCTATAATTAGGGATAGACTCGAGTCATTAGCAGACTTTTAGGAGAATTCGTGAGGAATTAAGCTTAAGGCGATCTCGAGTTTATCAGCTTGTTGAGTGCTGTTTCGGAGAGAATTAGTTCGTAGGATCGTTCGTGTGTCGTTCGTTCAGCGTCTAATAGTCTCCGTGTTTCGTGGTTGAGAGTTGTCTGTCTAACCGTCAACGAGGATTCCGCACTCGTTCACGGATCCGCGTCTAGATAGATCTTGCAGTGGTAGACCTTACAAGTGGTATCAGAGCCTACGGAGTGTTCTTGGTGTTCTTCGTGTTCATCAGATACATTCTAGGTTTCTTGACGCTAGTTGGACGGTTTTGCTCTCAAAAACGTGTTTTCAAGCTTAGCAAATTCATATTCGGGAAACACTTTGTGGTTTTTCACGTTTTTGATCGAAATCATTATTTTTCGTTAGAAAAATAGTGATTTAATCTGCAAAACGTCAAAAAATCAAAGTGTTAGTCGTTTTTCGAGTTTGCGGCGCTCGAATCTATTGGGGTAATTAGGGTTTATCTTTAGTCTCGAGTCTAACCTAAATACGCTCCTTTCGAGTCAATTTCAGAGGTTTTCGAATCTACCTAGTTTCGAATCTGTTGCTTCATTCGAATAGGATCTCGAGTCTAGCTTAGTTTCGAGTTTATTTCGAGTCTAGTATTGTTTCGAATCTGGTGTTTCGAATTTGCTGATTTTCGAGTTTGCTGACCTTCGAATCTAAGGACCATCGACTCTAAGGATATCTCGAATCTGACATAATTTCGAATCTAATTGAATTTTAAAACTTAATCGAATTTAATCCTAAAAGATTTACCCTTAATTAGTTTCGAATCTACCTAGATTCGAAAAAGTTAGTCTAAATCAGTTTCGAATTAAATTAATTAAGTTCAAATTCAATTTCGTTAGAAAAGATGTCAAATCTTCAGAAATTCTTAGAAATGGACCACGAGGTTGGGAAGGCAAAGGCCCCGCCTAAGCTGATGAAGGTGGAGGATTATTACTGGTGGAAAGACCGATTTACCGATTTCGTACGATTCAATGATATGCGCATGTGGGTGTGCATAGATGAAGGGTATATTCCACCGGTATCTGACGTTGAAGGCCGTCAAAAGGTCTTGTCATACCAGATGATGAAAGAGGATGACAAGAAATTATTTGAAGCTGAAAACAAAGCTTTCTCCATAATCCGTATGGCTTTACCTCAGGATATACTACACACATTTCGGACTCAAAGGACGTCGAAGAAACTTTGGGAGTCTCTCGAGAAAAGGTGTGAGGGTAATCCTAGGGTACGTATCTGACGTTGAAGGCCGTCAAAAGGTCTTGTCATACCAGATGATGAAAGAGGATGACAAGAAATTATTTGAAGCTGAAAACAAAGCTTTCTCCATAATCCGTATGGCTTTACCTCAGGATATACTACACACATTTCGGACTCAAAGGACGTCGAAGAAACTTTGGGAGTCTCTCGAGAAAAGGTGTGAGGGTAATCCTAGGGTACGTAGAAAGCGTACAGAGCTGTTGAAACAACAGTTTGCAATTTTCAAGGCAATTAAAGATGAACAGCTGGATGATATTATCACCAGGTTCTATCACCTGATAACAGAACTTGAAAGTCATGGAATTGAGTATTCTGACACTGACAAGAACAACAAGATTCTTGATGCCCTATCAGCCAAATGGGCTATGTACGTGGCAATGATTAAGCTGAATGAGGACAAATACTATACTCAATCTCTTGATGACATTGTGGGAACGTTGAGGGCATATCACTTCGAGTTAATTAAGGCAGAGACTGATTACGAGCAAGTCCAGAATCCAGCAATGTATTTTGGAAAGACAACTAAATCTTCAGTGACAGCCGATTCGAAGACTGCTACAGCGTTTTTCACCAGAGAAACGTCATCACCAGCAGAGTCCGAAGACTCGTTGAATCGCGCGTTCTTAGGATTAGGAAGATCGGAAGAACCGCAACCTCAAGTCCAACAGGCATCGACAAGTCAGAGCTATTCGAAGATGCCCATGAGCGCAAAGTCAGCGGAAGAGCATCTGAATCTACTTGCTTCTTTTGTGGCCGCATACGGAAATTGTGTTCAAGGGAAGATTAATGATCCTGCTCTACGGGACGAAGACTACGATCAGGTCGACCCTGATGACTTAGAGGAAATGGATCTTAAGTTGCAACTGGCCATGGTGACCCAGAGGGTTAAAAGATTCATTAAGAGAACTGGAAGGAATTTGCAGATGAATAACAAGGGGATCCGGTTTGATAAGTCCAAGGTGAAATGCTATAACTGTCAAGGACTAGTACACTTCGCCAGGGAGTGCCAGAGGCCAAAGGTAGAGACATACCAGGGGCAGAGCCAACATCAGGGACAATTCCAAAATCAGTCCCAACAACGATACCTTCCGAGTTCCTCATCTGGACAGGCCAATCTAGCGGGTCTTCTATCCAATGTCACTTCAGATAGACAGCTAGATGGCACGTATGATTGGAGTTCACATCCTGAGTCGAATGCTAGAGCCTTCATGGCTGAAGTCACAAAAACTGGATGTGATGGGGACGAGCAGACCACACGGGACAGCAGTCCGATGTGGGTAGAGAAGGCGAATGATCAGACAGTGCTGGAGTTTGCTGCTCAGATGGCCAACGTGGAATCTGATAACTCTAAGGTTAGTCTATCTTATTCTCTATTTCGTGATTTATGTGCTTTATGTGTTAGTTCTAACGATAGGTTAAATCTAGTCTTAGACTCACATAAGACCATAGCTGCTCAAAATGAAAACTTAAAAATTGAAAATGCTAGCCTAAATGATATCAAGCAAGATCTAAAAGAAAAGCTTAAGGCTGATGCTCAAGACGTAGTAGTTCTAAAAGACAAACTCAGTGAGCAGTGTGTTAGGATAGAGCTAATGTATGAGCACGTAGAGGCCTTGACAAAAAGTCTTAAGGACAAGGATATAGAGCTAGCAGAGACAAAAGTTAAGGTAGCAGAGGCAAATAGCAAGCTGGAGAAGTTTAGGAATTCGAGCCTGAATCTAGGGAAAGTCTTAGATGCCCAAAGACAGTCTAAGAAGCCCGTAGGTTTAGGTTTTCACGAAATTCCTCCACCTTTCAATGCCAACTATGTGGCTCAGCCTCAGGAGAACACTGACAAATCAGTAGACTTAGAGGAAATACCTGCACAGACACCTGAGCCTATAGTAGAAAATGCATCTAAGGTGGCTGACTCAACCGTCAAGGTCAAGAAAGTGAAATTTGTGTCTTCCGCCAGTGAAACACCTGCAGGAAAACAGAAAATTTCATGGGCTGACCAGGTCGACGAGTCAGACATCATAGCTGTACCAAAGGAAGTAGACACTAGTGAGACACCTAGATCTAAGGGAACAAACAAAAAGTCCATAGATAAGATGTCTTGCTTCAGATGTCACGAGAAAGGGCATGTTGCTTCTCACTGTCCACTTAGGAAAGCCGATGTTACCCTTAAGACAGTGAACCCAACACCTGTCAAGCCCTCAACCAGTGTGGCAAGCAGCAGTAGTTCTCAACCTACCGAGAAAACTGTGCAGGCCGCACCCAAACAAGTTGTGAAAATCACACCAGTTAAGGTTGGACCAATGGAAGTGATTAGGACAAATTCACCGAATCGTGTCAATAATCAATCTAGGTCAGCACCACAACAAGTCTATAGGAGCACCACACCTAGCAGGTCACACACTCCAGTTAGGTCTCATACTCCAGTTAGACAGTATGCACCGGTAAGAGCTCAAGGATCACAGTCAGAAATGGCATATAATAGAAATTATTCTAGAGCTCCACAACAAATGCCTACTCCAAGGCAAAGAGTGAACTTAAATCACTCGGCACCACAACAGAATTCAGTTCAAAGGCCCAAGTCACCTGAAAAGCGAGATGGGTACTTGAAAGAGTTCACGTATGTGGACGACAATGGTATTACCAAGTCAGTCATGGCTTGGGTTCCCCGTGATAACTAACCTCTTTTCTTTCATGTGCAGGAGATAACTACATGTCCAAACAACAAGTGGTTCGTCGACACTGGTTGCTCCAGGCACATGATGGGGGAAAGAAGTCTTCTCACAGACTTCAAGGGGGGTAATAGGGGATTCGTATCATTCGCTGGTAACAAGGGTGGAAATATCACGGGTACCGGAGTGGTCACTAATGGGACAATAAAATTGGACCAAGTTTATCACGTTGATAAACTAGTTCATAATCTCATTAGTGTATCTCAAATCTGTGATAAGAAGAACTCAGTGTTATTTACTGACACTGAGGCGTTAGTGCTAAAGCCTGGATTCAAAATTCCTGAAGAATGGGTGTTGATGCGGGCGCCAAGGAAGAACGACTTGTACATGCTGGATATGAACAAGCCAGAGACTTCGATGGGGCCAATTTGTCTTCTATCCAAAGCTTCGGAGACGGAATCCGTACTGTGGCACAGACGCATGGCTCACTTGCACCTGAGAAAGATGAATTACATAACGAAGAATGGACTGGTGCAGGGTGTGCCCATGAAAAGTTTTCTGTTCGAGGACAAGTGTCTACCTTGCATGAAGGGCAAACAGCACAAGAAGACACACAAGTCCAAGAAGCAGAATTCCATAGCCTCAACATTTGATTTGTTGCACATGGACCTTTTCGGCCCAATCAACAAAAGGAGTATCAGAGGTAGTTGGTACTGCTTAGTTATCACTGACGATTACTCACGTTTTTCTTGGGTTTTCTTTTTAGGTACGAAGGACGAGACGGCTGCAAAGCTCATCGGGTTCTTGGACCAAGTGGAGAACTCATACGGAACTAGGGTTAAACATATTCGTAGTGATAATGGGACTGAATTCAAAAACACAGTAATTGGTGTATATTGCCTATCAAAGGGCATAGTGCATCAATTCAGTGCACCATATGAACCTCAACAGAATGGGGTGGCCGAACGTAAAAATATAACTTTGATTGAGGCTGCAAGGACTATGCTTTCGGATTCAAAGCTTCCTACCACGTTTTGGGGGGAGGCAGTGAATACCGCGTGCCACATTTTAAACAGAGTCCTTACAGTCAAATTATTGAACAAAACATGCTATGAACTTTTGAATAAACGGCCACCTAACTTAACTGGATTCGAACCGTTTGAGGTACCATGTACACTTTTAAGAACAAAACATCAACCGAAGTTTGGTGAAAAGGCTGACGAAGGATACTTCCTAGGTTATGTGCCAAACTCACCAAACAAACGGGTGTTTAACAAAACAACTGGTACTGTGGAGATTGTGTATAATATTGAAGTCACAAGTTATACATATGAACCCCAAACTGGTCCGGAATGGTTATTTGACTATGATAAATTGTTTGAGTCATTTAACATTCCTTTGGATGATACTGCAGGTACAATCGAAAAAGACATGGCGACGTTGCACCTAAATGACGAAGGCCAAATCTTTCCGAGGACCACGTTCGAATCTACATCCGAGCCTACTGCGATTGTAGATGGGTCTCCAGAAGTTGCTGATCAAGAGGCACCTACCACTGAGAATCAGACTCAAGCATCGAGTTCCAACTCTGAGGAAAATGTCCGTGAGGAGGAAAATGTAGAAGCTGAGCCTGTTCCCCCATTAGGTGAAATAGGATCCAACTTAGGAGATAATTTAAGAGTTGATGATATAGAGACCTCTAGGATTAACAAGAACCATCCAATAGAAAGCATCAGAGGAAATCCTAACGAGGGTGTGAGGACTCGGAGTAGTGTAAATAACAACACTGTGTTGTTGTCGATGATAAACGACTCCAAGGCATATCACACATGTCTATATTCATGTTTCATATCGCAAGTAGAGCCTAAAAATGTGCAAATGGCACTTAAGGATAACTCCTGGGTTGAAGCGATGCAGGAAGAACTTTCGCAATTTAGGAAACTAGAAGTGTGGGAGTTAGTTCCGTTACCTCGAGGGGAGATTGCCATAGGAACCAAATGGGTTTTTAAGTGCAAAAGAGACGATCGGGGTATAGTCACGCGCAACAAGACGAGGTTAGTTGTAAAGGGTTTCAATCAAGAGGAGGGAATCGATTACAACGAGGTTTTTGCACCAGTAGCAAGGCTGGAAGCCATTAGGTTGTTTCTAGTGTTTGCCTCCTTCAAAGGCTTTAAGGTATATCAACTAGATGTTAAGAGTGCTTTGCTATATGGGAAAGTGAAGGAGTTGGTGTATGTAGAACAACCGCCCGGATTTACAGATCCAAAATATCCTGATAGAGTATATCGCTTAGATAAGGCTCTTTATGGATTACATCAGGCACCTAGGGCGTGGTATGAGACTTTATCCAACCATCTTTTAGAAAATGGTTTTGAAAGGGGTAGGATAGATAGTACTCTGTTTGTGAAGAGGAAGGGTGATCACTTTATCATGGTACAAGTGTACGTCGATGATATCATTTTTGGATCATCAGACGAACAGATGTGCAAAGATTTCGAGAAGGTGATGAAGTCTAAGTTCGAGATGAGTGCTATGGGGGAGTTGAATTTCTTTTTAGGGTTGCAAGTTGACCAGAAGAAGGAAGGAATGTTTATCCATCAGACGAAGTATGTCTATGACATATTAGAGCGTTTCGGGATGGAAGGAACAAAGTTGACTGCCCACTTCAGCACGCCGATTCAAGTGAATCACAATCTCGGGCCGGGTACTGAAAGTGATACTGATGTGGATCCGACTTTATATCGGGCCATGATTGGGTCACTTATGTATTTAACTGCTTCAAGACCTGACATAATGTTTGCTGTGTGTATTTGTGCTAGGTTTCAAGCGAATCCGAAGGAGATGCATATGAAGGCTGTGAAGCAGATTCTACGATACCTCAAGTCGAAACCGAAGTTGGGTCTTTGGTATCACGCGGAGGGAGATCTAGAGTTGGAGGCGTTCACAGATTCTGACTACGGAGGATGCAGCTTGACGCGCAAATCAACGACTGGAGGTTGTCAGTTCCTAGGAGGGAGATTGGTATCCTGGCAATGCAAGAAACAGACGTCGGTAGCCGTGTCAACGTGCGAGGCCGAGTATGTTGCTGCTGGTAGTTGCTGCTCACAGGTTCTGTGGATACAACAACAATTGCGGGATTACGGTTTGGCTTACACTCAAACTCCAATTAGGATAGACAATCAATTTACAATTGCTATAACTAATAATCCAGTTAAACACAACAAAACAAAGCACATAGACATAAGGCATCATTTTATTCGTGATTGTGCTGAAAAGAACTTAATCAAACTGGTAAAAGTGGCAACAGAAGATAATAATGCAGATTTATTTACCAAAGCGTTTGATAAGTCACGGTTTGAGTATTTAATTCAACTGAATGGAATGCGCGACGCAGAGTAATTTGGCCTTAGTAGTAGTAATTTATTTTCTTTTAGAGTCTTAGTATTTCTTTTTTTACAGTAGTCTGCTAATTTAGGAAAGTTTCTATTTTTAGTAAGTTTCTATTTTTAGTAAGTTAGTAGGTTAGCTTATTTTACTGCTTTTCTTATGAAAAACAAAAGAAAAAAGAGAGAAAATTACAAAAAAATACAAAAAAAGAGAATATCAGAAAAAAGAGTTAAGTCTTAGATACATAGGTTCAAAGTGACGAAAATTAGCACAGTCGTTACAAACTCCAAGTGTTTAGGCTTTCACACATAATGCAACTAAATCTTAAGTGTTATACTTTGTTTAGTTTGATGTGTTGGTAGGCATAATACATCTTGGGAATCTCAAGGTTAATGAAATAATCTAGAAAAAGTCAAGCGTGTCACTAACTTAGATGTACGACCAATCGGTCTTAATTTTTATGTACAAGACACACAAACATTGAGTCTAAATGAGGTAAGCAAACTTTCTGGGGATGTATGGCAACATCAAATACATCTGAAAATGGAAAGAATAGAAATATCATGTAAAACTGAGAGTCGAAAACATGCAACTCTGTTGTACGTAAGTACAGACCTGTTGTCTCTGTCTAGATTCGGGTTAGCAGACATGTCGCTTTGTTTTACGTCAGTACAGACCTGTCACCGCTGTCTGCTAACTTTAAAAATAAACCTTAAGTCGAACTAAGACACTTTTTTGTATGAAAATACAGACCTGTGTCCGATGTTTGTCTTTTAAAGAAAGTTTGCAAATACCAACAAGTTAGAATCTTTGTCTGTGTGCCTTGATCATAAAAGTATGTCTATGTCTGAGTCACGTAAGATAATTTCCTGATAAATAAAAAGGCCAACGGATATTCCGAAATGTAGAATGTTTAACGGGGTACAATACCAACAATCGGCTAAATAGGTATGTCACGACAAACAATCAAAGGAATCAAAAATTCCTAAGTGTGAAAGTTTAAGTACTGAAAGTTAGTATCAGACATCGCTATCTGATTGAACCTCTCTTAGACTATACTCATCAAAAATATGTTGTTTAGTATTTAGCTTAGATTGTAAATTGTTTCTTATATAGCTTAAGTCTAGATTAAATTTTTGGTCAAAATTTTATTTTATTTTATTTTTACCTCAGTTTATTTCATTTTAGTTTAGTTTAATTTTTACTTAGGTAAAAGGTCAAAAGTTACTAAGGGTGCATTCAAAGTTGGATAAAAAAAACATTGCGTGAAATATCTGAGCTTAGGGTAAAAGAATTGGCATAATTTATCTGGTTACACGATACCGTAGAAAAAGGTTGGAAAAGTTGAAATTATTTCAAAATTTTCGAAATTTTTCTAAGTATTGGTGGTTTCGAATCTAAGACAGACTCGAATAAGGAGTACTTCGAATCTGTCAGTAGACTCGACTCTATGCTTAGAATCGAGTCTATCGTAATTCTAAGGCCATTTCGAATCTATTCTTCGAGTCTATCGTAATTCTCCTAAACGACATTTTGTCGAGTCTCTTACTTGGTGTTTCGATTCTACAGATACATCTAGGTATAATCAACCGGATTGTACAAGATTTGTGTAGTTTTATACACAATTTTAGGCTAAATCATCGAATTTTGAAGTTTTATGGGTCGAAATAGGGTTTTTGCTAAATTACCAAGTTTGGACCTATAAAAGATCAAATTAAAAGCATAAATCAATGATTAGAACCTAGTTGAACTAATGTATGTGATTTGCTAAGTTCAAAATGGTTAAAATCTTGGTTTTTTTGTTGAAAAAATGACCGACGGGCTTTCGAATCTGTTCATGATTATTCGAATCTGTTCGTAGGGTTTTTCTCGAATCTGTCATTAGACTCGAGAAGACCAACACCTTCGAATCTGTCATTAGAATCGAACAGATACTTATTCGAATCTGTTACATTCGAATCTGTTTCATTCAAATTTGTACTTTATTTACTTTAGTTAATTTAAATTTTATTAAACTTGTGGATATTTAATTGTGTTAGATTTTGTATTTAAACAAGTACAAAAATAAACAAATTTGAATTTAAACAAGTTTATTGATTTTTAATGAGTATAACAGTTTTGTTTATTGTGCAGAAATGGCGGTTCGAGCTTTTGTTCCGAAGCATAATATGGTCCTTAATCCCGACAATAATATCCCTGAGGCTCAGGGTTATCGCCAAATATTGGATTTCCTAGCTGAATCTAGGATTAGCTTTGCTCTGTACCATAACATCCCAATAGTTCTTTCATATGTACGGCAGTTTTACGAGCATTTACAAGTTGATTGCACTGTCACACGACAGTTCTAAGAACTAGAATCGCTGGACAGCCGTTAGTCTTTTCTGCAGACATGTTGCGTCAGGTTCTGCAGTTGGGATCTCAGGAACAAGAAGATGGGCCTATTGACTTTCCGTTAAGTATTAGGCAGACTGCTTTTCTGAGGATGGGATACAGTTTAGATGTGGCAAAGTCGTCATACATGAAGAGTGGCCTGATTGGGCAATGGAGATTCTTGGTGCATGTATTCATGGTCTGTTTTGCGCCGAAGAAAGCTGGATTTGATTATATAGTGTCAAAGATCCAATCTGGGGTTATTGCATTGATATACAATCGGAAGTTCAGCTTTTCACAGATGTTCTTCTCGGAGTTTGTTCATCAGATTGCGGCTCCAGAAAGGGAAAGATTTTTGCTGTACCCAAGATTCGTTATGATGATGATAAGGCACTTCTTGCCAAACTTGCCGCCGTCAAATGACTCTCTGAGTGTTAACATTATGGACAAACGGATTTTCGCTGATTGTTCCTCACACCGAGGAAGATTGGCTGTTCCTGTTGCTCGTCCATTGTTCGGAGCATTGTGGATAGGGATTTTCAAGCCCCGGAAGATGCCAACTGGGCAGGGGTCGTTGAGTTTCCACAACAACAACAACAGCAACAACGTCAACAACAACAACAACCACGAGTTCAACGACGCCGTCAGAGACCAGCAGTGAGTCAAATCCAGGCATCAAGGCCTTCTACAAGCGAGCAGCCCCAAGCACAGGAAGCAGGGCCTTCAAGTGCAGTTCCTGAATCTGAACAAATTGTGCAAACACTAGAAGAAATATGGGCATCAGGACCCCATGCGAACGAAGACGTGGCCGCAGCATTAGTGGGGGAGCTGCTCAGTCCACCAGAAGGAGCAGAAGATGTTTTTAGAGATGTGGATGAGTATGAGCCAGAAAGGGCTGATGAAGGCTTGACATCATCAGAATCAGAATCAGATGATATGGAGGAGCAGGAGGCTGAAGCTCCTGAATCAGTGGCTGCAGATCCCGGAATTCAAATCGGAACCTATGGATCTAGGTTGATTGTGAATGAAGCAGCAGGATCGAGGAGTCGAGAGGAAAGGGAATCTGAAGATTCAGACTTCGAAGAGGAGGAAGTTGTTCCCTTGGTGACTAGGCAGCGGGCCAAGCGTCACCGGTTCATGCAAGGGTCAACATCAGAATCTAAAGCCCAACCACAAGCCGCCGCTCCACCATCACCGCCACCTCAGCATCATGAGCCATATATTCCACCACCATTCATCCCTTCTCCCATTCAGTCCATTCCATCCACCTCAACCGCATATGCTGAAAATCAGAGGTTTGTGCAACTCAAGGGACGTGTTGACTTCCAGCATGTTCAGATCTTAACACTAACAAAGGCTGTCGGCGAGCTCCAGGCGCATAACGCAAATCTTGACAAGGACAATGCCGAATTAAGGAAGATTGTGGAGAATGTAAGGGACGAAAACACAGAATTAAAATCTTTTATTGCAGATCAGTCTTCAGAGATTCGATCAATGAGGTCCCTCCTTGAGCAGCTCATGAAAAATATACAAGCTCAGGGGGAGACAAGTTGTAGGGATCAGGAGGTGCAGCGTAATGAGGATGATGACGAAGGCAATGATCCCGGTGCACGTAAGGAGAATGAGCCTGTAGATTTTCCTGCAGCTCAAGCTACACAAGTTCAGGGGGAGCCTAGTCAAGGTGAAGGAGAAATGGGAGAAGCTAGTTCATCAAAACAGCCTACAGACTTTGAAATCAGTGAGATGATTGACGCGCATATGGATCTCGATGATGATCCAATGGATGTAGGTTTTGATTATGAAGATGAAGAGCTTGAAGAAGGTGAGTTTGTGCCGGAAGAAATAGTTGACTGGCAATCTGATGATGAAGTAGTAGCTGATGAGGATGATGAAGCTGACGAAATAGTTGTGCAGCAGAATCCCATCACGGACACTTACATGATAGATGGGGAGAATATTGTTAACGTAGATATTGTTAATGCGGCGTTGAATGCTCAGCCATCAACAGAAGAACCGGCTAGAGAGCTTTCAAATGAACAGAAACGAAAATTATGGTTCAGGGCTGAACAGAAAGAATTAGAGCTTAAGAAAACAATGAGAGTGCCTTGTACAGGAAAGTTGTCTGGAAGCATATTGAGCTGGTTCTTCGATCGAGAACTGCAGCTTTTTATAATCAAGAGAAAAGACGGACTTCAGTACTTAAGGCGTACTCTAAGAGCTTTCAATACACTACCAAAGGTCGAGATCAAAGCGTTAGCTTGGAAGGATCTGATCAACATCGGGAATGATCCCTATGCAGACTTAATACAGAAAATCATAAGAAAAGAGGGAAGATCCAGAAAATTCATACGTCTGAATCCAAGAATGGGAAAAAGAGTAGAAGATCCTTCAAGGATAGATCCTCTTACCGGCCGACCTTGGATGAGAATTCAGTACAAACCAGTCAGATGTCTGAGGAAGGTGCCTCTAAAGCGAATGCCATAGAATGTTTTGCAGAATCTACATTGGTGGTACGCCGATACTGAGACCGGGGAAGCAGTTATGGAAGATTTTGAAGAAAAAGTCATTCTTAGAGTCTACGACCCGCTTCACCTGGTAAACCTCTCTAAAGAAGATCTTCAGATTTTGTATAATTGTAAGATCTCCAGTGACACACATATGGATGGTGAAGCTAGTAAGTATGAAAATGTAGTCAAGGTATGTGTCGAGAAAGGTTTGTATGCTGGTAGTATTTTGAATCAATAAATAAACAAAGTTCTTAAATCAATTGTGTGATTTATTAGAAGCTATCGTCAAGGGGGAGTCTGTTGGTACATCCTGTGTGACGATAGCAGTCTAATTGATATTGCATTGTGATTTTAACAAGTGTTTTGATATATAGGTTATATATGGTTGATATTTATTAGTGTTGTATGTTTGAACTTGATGTAACATATTACAAGAAGTTCAAACATAAAGAACAAAGATTAAAATCAATCATAAGGTAATAACATAAGTTTCATCACTTAAAGTGTTTAAGTGTTTTAGCTAGATTCGAATTGCATAAGGGAAGACATTCGAATCTGTGATAGATTCGAATGTGACCTTAGATTCGAATGTGCCAGATTCGAGAGTGTCCTTGTGGATAGACTCGAATGGGGCCTTGGGCCAGATTCGAGTTTGGCCCACATCAGACTCGAATCAGGGTCTATAATTAGGGATAGACTCGAGTCATTAGCAGACTTTTAGCAGAATTCGTGAGGAATTAAGCTTAAGGCGATCTCGAGTTTATCAGCTTGTTGAGTGCTGTTTCGGAGAGAATTAGTTCGTAGGATCGTTCGTGTGTCATTCGTTCATCGTCTAATAGTCTCCGTGTTTCGTGGTTGAGAGTTGTCCGTCTAACCGTCAACGAGGATTCCGCACTCGTTCACGTATCCACGTCTAGATAGATCTTGCAGTGGTAGACCTTACAATATTTGTTTCCACTTGGAATTGTGGTTGATCACGATGATTTGACTTATAATATCGCCTATTCTTAGCTGCTGATGTTGAACCATATTGATATTCTCTCTTTGGTGGTTCATATCTCGGTTTGGATTGATGATCGGTAGGCTGATCATTTTTCCATCAAAAGTTGGGATGGTTTCTCCACCCTGGATTATATGTTTTCGAAAATGGATTATCCCTCTCTCGATGAGCTCTGAATCCGTAAACTTCATTAGCAAATTCCTCAGTGGATTGCACTTGAGGACATGCGTCATAATGATGCGATGGATCTCCGCATGAAACACAATTAATTGATGCACTAGGGTTTGAAAGTCCCTTCATCAGTTGATCCATTTTCTTTCCTAATTTTTTAATCTCACTTTTAACCTCAGGTTTCCAGGCATTATCTATGCCCATAACTTGAACACCTATGCTATTTTTAGAACCATCTTGGACATTAAGACCTTTACCGAGTTGACTAAGCAATTCCCAAGCTTCATCGTCTTCTTTACCTAAAAATGTGCCTCATGTGGCAGCTATAATCATATTACGACTTTCTTGACTCACACCATTAAAGAATGTTTTGATAAGCATCCACTTAGGTACCTCGTGGTGTGGACAAGCTCTCAATAATTCGTTCACACGATCGAACGCTTTGTAGAACTGTTCGCCCGATTTTTATTTAAATCCAGTGATTTGCTTTCTTTTCTCGGTTGTTTTACTAATGGGGTAATATTCATTATGGAATTCTCATTTCATTTGATCCCATGTTGTAATGCTATTGGTTGGTAAGGATACGAACCCATTCTTCCCTTTCTCCTTAAACGAGAAAGGAAATAGTCAAAGTTTATACCTCGAACATGGTTCGGTTTACATATAGCTGTGAATTCAGCTAGATGTTCGTAGGGTTCCTCGCTTGGCATCCCTCGAAAGATCGAAAGCATTTGGAATAACTAAGGACGAACTTCGGGTTCGTTCTCGTTTTTGGGATAACGAATTGAAGACGGGTCGGGCACATCACCTGGACGGTAATGCGAGTCAACCGTACGCCTCGGTTGATCAACTATTCTAATAGCTATGCGCTTGGGCTCTTCTTGATCATGATTTCGCGGTGAAATCGGAGGACTTTCTAAATCAGGAATCTCTGAATTGGGAATTTCTAAATCAGGAATTTTTCCTCTTGTGCGTTTAAGTTCTCCGTGATTAATTGTTGATTTTGAATCCTGACAGTTTTTCGGTTCGATCTCGCTACTTTTTCGATCTCAGGTTCGAATTGTAGCGTCAATCCTTTAGCCGATCGACGTGTGTGCATACACTAAATAAATTACTTCTAAAAAATTAAATACTTAATTAAACTAATTATATTTTTGGTGGTAAAGTAGAGGACTACAATTATCTTTTTGGATTTTTAAAATTTTTATTTTATTTTATTATAGTATTAAACTAAAGACTAAAATTAACCAAAGAAAGAAACTTGAACTTAATAACTTAAAACTAAGGGAACAGACTAACTTTAAACCTTAACTACCGTTACACTCCTCGGCAACGGCGCCAAAAGCCTGACAGGCCGTCACTGTGACCCGCAAATTTTGTCCTTAAATTTACTATTTAGCTAGAGAAGTAAGGGTCGAATCCACAGGGAGTGTGGTCGTAATTAGGGTTAGGTTATTAGCCTTATAAGTTTATTAAAAGCACTTAAATTATGAATTTATGGATTTGAATGATTTGTTTAGAGTAATGATATGCGATCGCTTTATAACTTAAATTAGTGGCAAAATAACTAGCGTAGTAGATAAACAATCAAGAGACAAATAATCATTCATGGGATCACCACGGCATAAGTATTATTAACTATAATTTCATGCAACGATCAAATAGACATAATCAATTGCACGACTAAATTAATCAAACATGTTTTAACCAATAACTCTCGGCATCACGTATCCAATATTAATACTTGTCTTAATCCTTAAGCTAATGGACTCGGCACAAATGATAGTACCAAGATAAACTATCTTGCTTTTCCCAATTAAAACATACAATCATAATCATAGCCGAATGCTTATCATTTTCATACACATAATAGATCTCATTTAATACAAATACATCAAAGCATGAGAAATTAAAGTAGACTAAACTTAGCCGTAGATCCTCCGCAAACGGCTAATGGGATTAGCCGCTCATCGTATGCTCTTCATAATCGTAGATCTGAGTCATAGTGTAGCTTGGATGATGAGATATATGACTCGATATACACGAGATACGATGGATGATATTCGTGTTGAAATGTACCAGAGCCTTCAGGGATTCGTGATCTGATTGCTGCTTCTCGATCTTATGCGGGCAATCATATAACATTCGCTCCTACTGGTGAGGGCAATACTTTGGGGACTGATACTGGTTGTCGACGATCTGATCGTGCTTCATTCAAGGCCTTTAAGGGGTCTGGGGCGAAGGAGTTTGATGGGACTATGGAGCCTGTGATGGTTATGGAGTGGCTGAAATGTTCAGGAATGGCACTTTGCTTGAGCCACTATCTAGAGACTGATATGGTGGAGTATGCTGCTGGGATGTTAGTGGGTCCAGCGCTGACATGGTGGAAGAACACAACAAAGGCTGTTGGTTCTGATCTGGTAGTGACGATGAATTAAGCTCAGTTTAGTAAGAGATTCTAGGATCAGTATTGTCCATTTGACTTGACTAGAGAGATCGAGAGACAGTTCTAATCTCTACGACAGGAGGGACTTACGGTTCAGTATTATGAGTCGATCTTCAGGGAGACATCCCAGTTTGTGACGAGAGATGCACTAGGTGAGGAGACGAGGGTAATATAGATTTTTGACTGGGCTTCGTGCTGAAATTAAAAAGTTTGTTGAATTGCAGAACTATATGACTCTTGAGGAGGAAGTCATGAGTCCGCAGAAGCACGACCAGGCAGTAATAGGTTCTACTACTTCATTGATGTCATCACCCAAAAGAGCTAGGACTGTGAGTTTTGATCGGTTAATTCAAGCTTTAGCAAAATCATCTAGTTCTTCTTTCTCCCAATCCCAGCAGCAATATAGATCACAGACACGGATGCCATAGGATTGTCAGCAGTGTGGGAACAGACATACTAGGTTATATAGTAGTTTTTCCAAAGGTTGTCATGCATGTGGTGATAGCAGGCACATCAGAGTTAACTGCCCAGTACATCCGCTAATTTATTTTGATTATGGCGTTCAGGTCCATGTAGCGAGGAACTATCCTCAGCGGAGACAGAGTCAGAATATGAGTGTTAGCATTGCATCGATGAGTCAGTCAACTGCATGTCCAGCTCAATCGAGGAGGGACGACACGGATAGGGTTCTGACCCGTGCTTTTCAGATCACTGCTGACCTGTGAGACTTCAGATGTGGTTCCGGGTTAGTCTAACTTGATGCATTACTTATTTATCGGTTATTTAACTAGGGTGTCACCATTCATTTTTATATATGTGCCTTCTTTTGCATATCATCTGAATGTACTTCTTTTATGTTGTTTGAATCCATAGATGTTGAGATCTTGAGCGAGCGTGTAGTATAGGCTTAATAGATTTATTCTTATGCTTAGTCTTGGTGATCAAATTTTCATTTTAAAACTTGTAGTTACAATTAATAGGGAATTGAATGTGATTGTGGTATGGATTAGTTGCTTGCTTATAATGTTCATATTGCCTGTTTGAGACTTAGTATTCATATTTTGAGTGAGTAGGATAAGGATATATATATTTATAGTGTTTTGATGCAACAAGGAAGCGTAATCACTTATACATTGAAGTAGCAGAAAAGCCATGGGATAAAATATTCTATACATGACTTAGAATTGGCAGCGATGATGTTTACATTGAAGTTAGAGAGATGTTAATTAGATGGCAAGGGATATCAACTTGTTATTAATACGTGAAGTCATAAATTGCACAATAGAAAATAATATTATTGAACTGTTAAGGTAAGCATTATCAGATAAGCATTGTCAGTTAGCATTGAAGTCTAAGCGCATAGTTAGATATGTAGAGCGAATGTATTCTTATAGCCGAGGAGTATCAGCGCTTGCTTTGCGAAATTGAGCGATTGGTGTTAATTGTGAAATTGAGGTGGCATATCACTGAGGTCTGAAAACATACGTGGAAATTTAAGATAGAGATGTAAGTGAGCTACCCGATTTACTTAATTTCATATGATCTAGAGGATGAGATTAATCCATCGTATAGGAGATTGTAACACTCGCAAATTTAGAGCCAGACACCTATTCGTAATTTTAGCATTTTATCTTACACACCGTAACTTAATTTAATTAAGATTCGAATTTAAGGTTATGAGGTGATTTTATAATGTAGGATAATTATATGAGAGATATTGTGGTTTAATCATATAACATGAAAACTTGTCATCTTAAAAGAGATTAATTAAATAAAAGGAGGAAATTATGAGGTATGTAAGGAATCCCAACAAGAATTTGTTAAGATCATTTTCCATGTGATCATATCCATATCATCCATCATAAATCCATATATATCTATATATAACACTTATTTCTTCATTTTATGACTAACCTATTAAAACACATACAAAAAAAACACAGTAAATTCTTGAAATTTTAGAGAGTTGGGGCTGAATTGTGAAGATTGAATCATCACCATCTTTATCATCTTCTTCCAAAGTTGTTCAAGTTCATCATCATCAATGGCTTCAAAATTTTGAGGACATAATTATAAATTCGTCATTTGATTACTAGCATTTATTTGTTAGTGAAAAAGAAATTAGAATGAGAATTATAAACTTGAAATCAACATTATTGATAATTCTAACATAAACCTTCATCAATTTATGATTTAAAGAGCTTCAAGAACATCAATGGAGGTTTTAGTGGGTTTTTGGATTCAATCCAAATTTATGTATAATAATACCAGAAATAGGTAAAGAAACGTCATTAAAATATTATTTGGTTATCAATTTCGGATTTCAACTCAATTGAATGGTATCCAATAATTTTGGAGTTATGAGATTTTGTGAGAAATCTAGGAAAT
This sequence comes from Centrapalus pauciflorus, assembly GCA_020465985.1. NCBI lineage: Eukaryota > Viridiplantae > Streptophyta > Magnoliopsida > Asterales > Asteraceae > Centrapalus > Centrapalus pauciflorus. Next base: position 45,423 of record JAANYP010000221.1, read on the forward strand.
AGAGGTTTGATTTGAATGGTGTTGTGTGTTATTAAATGAATCGGCCAGAAATTTTGGTTGCCAGAGCCGGTGTCGGCGCCACCGCTGCTCAGGGGTGGCTGTTGAGGTTGGAGATAGCAGCTTGGAGGTCCCTGTTTTCTCTGGTGGTTCACTTCCAGCTTCACCGAGAGGGAAGAGAGGGGATTTGAGTCATAATCTTTAGGCTATTTTTGGGATAGTTTGGGTTTAGGATAATATCAGATTATGGGCTCATTTACATGTTGATGAAGGTTGGTCATTGAATTGCCTTTTTGTTTGAATTTAGTTAAATTAGTTTGGGTCTAGATAAGTTAATCACTATTTTGAGTTTAAGTTAGTTTTATTTTCTACGTCCATTCATTACAAATTCGTCTTAGTATAATTGTTATTTTGATCATATGAATATTGTGGGTTGTATAAGGTAGAAAGGGATTTGTAATTCGATGACCCATTTAATTTAATTAATAAATTAGTTTGGACTTAATAATTATAATCTGGGGTTGAACTTTTCATTAAATTGAATAGGATCTAAATAGATGGAATTAAATACTCTATATGTAAAATAATTTGGTAGTTCTAATTAAATTGATGAATTATTCAAGCATTTTCAATTAATAAATTTATAATTGTTGGCGGAATAACTAAAGTTTTATTATTACTTTACTTTAAAGAATTACTTTAATAATGTAACAAAAATAAATCGAAATTTAATAATCTAATCCCTGAACTTTAATTAAGTTATATATATAACGGACCTACTAAAATATAGAGTTAAGAATATTGATAAATAGACAATGTACTTTGTTATCAGGACCCTAGTGATTCGATTGAGACGTGCGGCTTTCGCTAGTGTTTTCAGCTGATTTTGATAGTGTTGCTTGGCGGGTTACAGATTTCGAGCACTGTAAGTAATTGATTTGAATTCGCAAATGATCTTACATGTTATGTTTTCACTGAATATGTCATTCGTTTCTATTTTAATGATTATTTCTAAACTACCATGCATAGCCTTGTTTGTTGTTATTGATTTCGTTGCCATGAGTTGTTTTTTGAGAACCCTTTCCCCAGTATGCATACTGTGTATTATGTGGATTTGGTGAGGTTGTTGTGTGCTTCCGAGTTGCATGTCAGGCGAGTTTCATGTTTTGTATACGTGCCATCTGAGCGAGTCGTACGCTGTGTACTTGTAATCGGACGAGCCGGTAACAACACCCTATTCGTGTATGCTAAATCGAGCGAGTCGTAAAGCTACACACGTTGAATTTGAGCCGATATTTAGATTGATCATGTTATTTATGCTTGTCTATGCTTTTAAATCTGTTACTCGCTAGGCGACTGTTTACCCCAGTTGTGGGGACAAATTTTCAGGTTTAGGTGATAAAGGAATGACACCAGCTTCTAGATCTAGAGTTTGATGACTCGTGGTATCAGAAAAGACTTCCGCATTTTCTATGCTCTATATTCTATACTTGGGATGGGTATATCCCTAGAATTTCGATTTGGTTGTAATAACTAAATTTAAATTTTAGCGTACTCTGATGGTTGTGGTTTGAACATAGAAAGATTTATTTTATTACTTCGAGGTTTATGTTGCAGATATTAGTAAAAGAGCCACATTATTTGAATGGGACGTTTCACAATAGCACGGAACAACCTAGTGATATCTCTACCTGATGATACGTTCAAACAGGTGAAGAAGCTTAAGACAACTAAGGAGATGTGGGACATTTCGTGTATAGTCTATGATGGTCCCATTATCATTCTGGATAACAGGATTAACAATCTTGTTAGACAATATGAGCTGTTCTTTGCAAAGCCAAAGGAAAGTATTGCTAAAACCTACACTAGGTTTACTGCTCTGGTGAATGATTTCAAAGCTTTTGGGATCACAAAAGACAGTTTTACCTTGGTGAACGAGTTCTTGGATGTTCTACATGAGGAATGGAACTACTTTGCTTCCACACTCAGAAATTTAGGAATAATCAAAGGCATGAATCTTGTAAACCTTAATGGATCCTTTCTTAATGATGAACAGTCAAAGCAACCAAAGAGAAATGCCTTGTAAATATCTAAGACGGGATTAACCTTAGTGGCCGAGGTAAGACAACATGTGAATCTAACTAGTGATGTGTTCACAAAGGATGATTCATGTGTTGATCATCATTTATTCTTGAGTAGCATCATCATCCGATTCATCATATATTGTTGACTTCAGAACGTCTAAATCTATCGGATTCTGGTCTGTGTTTACGTATTGCTCAGTAACTGTTTGACCCTAGATGGCGAAGTCGTCAGCCTTGTCTTCTTCATCTGCAAATACTTCATCGTTTGGGCTCCACTCGGTAACATTTTCTGGGATAAACTCTCCTTCCTCGAGTTCTTCCAACTCATCTTGATAATCAAAATTCATCTCGTCGTCATCATCAATATCGGCCAAGGCTCCAGTTATTTCTTGATCAGCTAACTCTATTGCTTTAGGAGCCTTGCCTTTATCTTTATCTCCTCCTCCTCCTGTCCCAGATGATTCCGGCTCCCACTGAAACTCAGCTTGCTGAGCAGTCTCACGTGGAAGATCTGCTAGCTCACTGTCTTTTTGTGTGCTGGGGTCACCTCCTTCATCATCATCTCTTGTTTGAACACTCCTTAGCTCATCTTCTCTGCAACTGCTCTCCCCCTGAACTTGTAGATCTTTCATAATTTGTTCAACCAGGGTCTGCAGAGTCAGTATTTGAGACTATTGAGCTGACATCGCCTCCTGTTGAGCAGCCACTTTTGTTTGTAATTGAGCATTTTCTTGCTCCAATCTTGAGTTATGCTGCTGCAACTCGTTCACAGCTTGAGATAGCTGGAATATTTGGACTGTCTGGAAATCTACTTTGCTTTTCAGCTCCGTGAATCGCTAGTTTTCAGTTGATGGAGTGGAAGTGGATGGAATTGTAGCGAATGTGGATGGAGCGGCGGTTGCAGCAGATGGAATAGTAGCGGAAGTAGACAGAGCTCCCTGACTAATGCGTTGTCTCTTTACCCCTTGTTGTGTGGCTATTGTTGCTTCTTCTTCTAAGATAACCTCGTCATCAACACAAAGTGCAGGATGTGACATCCATCGCCTGCTAACAACAACTCTTGATCCGTATCTCCCAATAGTGACTGCTGGATTATCATCTTCAGCTTCTTCCTCTTCTGAGCTAGATTCTATTTCAAATTCAGAGGCGCTCTCTACTTGACCTTCAACCTCTTCACGTGTCACACCCCGTTACCCCGATTGGCAACCAAGCGTGACGTAGCGGAAGCGTAACCATAATATTAATGAACGACCACTATATGGACGTTTTCAAAAATACCTTGATATAACTTTAAAAGATAGAAAGGTTTTATATAACCCGAAAATGATAAAGAGTAGTTCGCAAGATACAGAGATTTAAATACATAATTAAATTATCCAAAATAATGCAATTAAATCTCCGACTGTTTGAAATTGAGTGCGACTCCTTAAGTGCGGAAGCTTGAAAATACTACTGAGGTGATGGACTTGCCTTAACTTTCTGAAAATACACGCTAAAATACGTCAACAAAAATTGTTGGTGAGCTCATAGGTTTACACGTAAATCTGACTTGTATGGACAACAATAATAGAGATTGAATTTATGAAATCATAAATTCCATATTATGTATTACATATAAACCATCATGCAACCGAAGCTTAATTAAAATGAGTTTGCCCTGTGCAGTATCCCCGACTGTAATACCGTGTGTTGAATATATATGCACTCGCTGTTAGCCGACCCGAACTAACCCGAGTGGGGGACAGAATACTTAGTTCGTGGAATCGGTTGGTGTACCCAGCTACATCCGTTCCTTTCATAGTCAGATTCCAAAACTCTGACTCCATCTTCTGTAGCTCATTCCTCGGGCAATACTCATCGGTCATCATCTGCTCTAACTCGGTCCAGGCGAGTTGGTAAGTTGCATCAATCCCCACAGACTGGGTATACGAGTTCCACCATGTCAAGGCGCTGTCTTGCAGAGTGTGGGTGGCGAACTTTACCCTGTCTCCTTCAATGCATTCGCTAACACGGAAGACAGACTCCATTTTTTCGAAACATCGTACTAATCCAACGGCTCCTTCAGTTCCATTGAAGTATCGGGGCTTGCAGGTCAAAAACCCCTTAATTCCACAACACTTTGGGTGGGTTTCAGTTCCTCCCGTGGTGCGGCTAGCACCACCATCTCCATTAGCTGAACTGTTCCGGTTTGTCTCATAGATGGCTATAGCAGCAGCCTCTCTTTATGCAACTAGTTCCTTTATTTCGACAGCGTTCATAGTTCGTCTTGGCGGCATTATCTTAAAGTTAAAGAAAGAAGCATAGTGTAAGAAGTTGAATCTTAAAGATGTAAATTTTTCTTAAGGTACGACACTATAATCATCAAACACAATTTCATAAATAACTTGCAATATTCATTAATCATTCATAACTTTCTTACAATGGGCGGGTTATTACCTGAAAATTTTTGTCCTATACTATTACATAATATTTTTCCTAATATTACGAGGATAGATAAAGGGTACTAAGTATGGGAGTGATCAGGGGTCTCTCCCTTCTCCATCGCGTTGAGGCGCTGAGTCAGCTCCTCGATATGTCAACAAAAATTGTTGGTGAGCTCATATGTTTACACGTAAATCTGACTTGTATGGAAAAGAATAATAGAGATTGAATTTATAAAATCATAAATTCCATGTTATGGTATTAGGTTGTTTCTGGCTTTTGCTTCCTTCAAGGGCTTTAAGGTATATCAACTAGATGTTAAGAGTGCTTTCCTCTATGGGAAAGTGAAGGAACTGGTATATGTAGAACAACCGCCCGGATTTACAGATCCAAAATATCCATACAGAGTATATCGATTAGATAAGGCTCTGTATGGATTGCATCAAGCACCAAGGGCGTGGTACGAGACTTTATCCAACCATCTGTTAGAGAACGGGTTTGAAAAGGGTAGGATAGATAGTACGAGACGTTATATCGGGCCATGATTGGATCACTAATGTATTTAACTGCTTCAAGACCTGACATCATGTTTGCTGTGTGTATTTGTGCTAGGTTTCAAGCTAATCCGAAGGAGATGCACATGAAAGCTGTGAAGCGGATTCTACGATACCTCAAGTCGAAACCGAAGCTGGGACTTTGGTATCATGCGGAGGGAGATCTAGAGTTGGAGGCGTTCACGGATTCTGACTACGGAGGATGCAGCTTGACGCGCAAGTCAACAACTGGAGGTTGTCAATTCCTAGGAGGGAGACTGGTTTCCTGGCAATGCAAGAAAAAGACGTCGGTAGCCGTGTCAACGTGCGAGGTCGAGTATGTTGCTGCTGGTAGTTGCTGCTCACAGGTTCTGTGGGTACAACAACAATTGCGGGATTACGGTTTGGCTTACACTCAAACTCCCATTAGGATAGATAACCAATCTACAATTGCCATAACAAATAATCCAGTTAAACACAGTAAAACAAAGCACATAGACATAAGACATCATTTTATTCGTGATTGTGCTGAAAAAAACTTAACCAAATTGGTAAAAGTGGCAACGGACGATAATAATGCTGATTTATTTACCAAAGCCTTTGATAAGTCACGGTTTGAATATTTGATTCAACTAAATGGAATGCGCAACCCAGAGTAAATTGACCTTAGTAGAAGTTTTATTTCCGTTTATAGTTGTAGTCTTCTTTCTTTTGATAATAAGTTTTCTAAATTAGGATAGTTTTCATTTTTAGTACGTTAGTAGTTTATTTTCTTTTATTGCTATTTCTTATGAAAAACAAAAGAAAAAAGAGAGAAAACCATAAAAAATTCAAAAAAAGAGAATATCAGAAAAAGAGTAAGTCTTAGATGCATAGGTTCAAAGTGACGAAAATTAGCACAGTCGTTACAAACTCTAAGTGTTTAGGCTTTCACACATAATGCACCTAAAATTCTAAGTGTTATACTTTATTTTAGTTTGATGTGTTGGTAGGCATAATACATATAGGGAATCTCAAGGCTAATAAAATATTCAAAAAAAGTCAAACGTGTCGCTAACTTAGATGTATGACCAACTGGTCTTAATTTTTATGTACAAGACATACAAGCTTTGAGTCTAAATGAAGTATGCAAACTTTCTGGAGATGTATAGCAACATCAAATACATCTTAAAATGGAAAGCATAGAAAAATCATAAAGAATTGAGAGTCAAAAACATGTAACTCTGTTGTACGTAAGTACAGACCTGTTGCCTCTGTTTTGATTCGGGTTAGCAAGATAAGTCGCTTTGTTGTACGTCGGTACAGACCTGTCACCGCTGTCTTGCTAGCTTTAAAAATAAACCTTAAGTCAAACTAAGACACTTTGTTGTATGTAAATACAGACCTGTGTCCGATGTTTGTCTTTTAAAGAAAGTTTGCAAATACCAAAAAGTTAGCATGTTTAAAGGGGTAAATACCAACAATCGGCTAAACGGGTATGTCACGCCAAACAATCAAAGGAATCAAAAATTCCAAAGTGTGAAAGTTTAAGTACTGAAAGGGAGTATCTGACACCGCTATCAGATTGAACCTTTCTTTGACTATGCTCGTCAAAAATAACGTGTTAAGTGTTTAGCGTAGGCTGTAAATTTTAATAAATGTCGTTCAAGTCTAAGTTAAATTTTTGTTTCAAAATTTCAAAATTTTATTTTTACTTAGTTTTATTTTATTTTAGTTTATTTTATTTTTAATTTTTCTTAGGATAAAGGTCAACTGTTACTGAGGGTGCATTCATAGTTGAATAAAATAAACATTAAATCTTGTGCTTAGGGTAAAAGATTTGGCATAGTTTATTTCGTTACACGATAAGGTTGAAAAGGTTGAAAAAGTTGAATTTATTTCAAACATTTTCGAAATTTTCAAAGTTTCAGGGGTGAATTCGAGTTTAAGTTAAACTCGAAACTAGCAGGTCTCGAATCTGTTAGTCGATTCGAAACCGGCATTAGACTCGAAGGTTGGTGATATAAATAGGTCAACAGTGATGTTCATTAACTTCACTTGTTTTCGAATTTACATCTTCGACTTTGTTATCGCGATCTCGAATCTATTCTCGAGTCTACCGTTTTCATACACTTACTATTTGTCGAGTTTCTGTTCGTGTGGATTCGATACTATCAGTACAACTAGGTATAACCAAGTTGATTGTACAAGATTTAGGTCGTATTATACTCCATTCAAGCCAAAATCATTGAATTTTGAAGGTTATTGGTAGAAAACTTGTTTTTCAAAAGTACTAAGTTTGGACCGGTAAAAAGTCAAATTAAATGCAAATATCATTGATTAGAACCTAGTAGGACTAATAGATGTGATTTTCTGAGTCTAAAATGGTTAAAATCGTGGATTTTTGTGATGTTGTTTGCCGACTCATTCGAATCTGTTCATGACCAGTCTCGAGTTTGTCAGTAAACTCGAGAAGGTCATTAAACTCGAATGGGTCATCAAACTCGAATGTATGGTCTTTCGAATTTGATGTTCGACTTCGTCATTTTATTTGAATTATTCAATTTAAATTTTAATTAAACTTGTAAAAATTCATATGTGTTGGCTTTTGTACTTAAACAAGTTCAAAATAAAACAAATTTGAATTTAAACAAGTTTATTCATTTTTAATAATTCTAATATTTTATTTGATTTATTGTGCAGACATGACGGATAGAGTATTTGTTCCGAAGCATAATATGGTCATTCCCCCTGACCATGCTATCCCTGAAGCGCAGGCTTTCCGCCAGATGGTGGATTTCTTAGTTGAGTCCAGAATCGCGTATGCACTGTCACATAATATCCAAATTGTCATTCCGTACGTGCGACAATTTTATGATCATTTGCAAGTCGATTGCACTGTCACTCCGACAGTTCTTAGGACAAGGATTGCTGGTAATCCGTTGGTGTTTTCTGCTAATATCCTTCGTCAAGTGCTTCAATTGGGCACTAAGGAGCAAGAAGATGGGCCTATTTATTTTCATCTATCAATCAGGCAGGCAGCCTTTGTTCGAATGGGTTATAGTTTAGATGTTACTAAGACATCTTATATGAAGAGTGGGCTAATTGGACAATGGCGATATCTCGCGCATGTGTTCACGGTTTGTTTCGCTGCAAAGAAAGCTGGATTTGATTATATCGTTTCGAAGATCCAATCAGGGATAATCGCATTGGTCTATAATCAGAAGTTTAGTTTTCAGAGATGTTCTTCTCGGAGTTCGTTCATCAGATAACGGCTCCTGAGCGGGAAAGATTTCTTCTTTACCCTCGCTTTGTGATGATGCTCATCAGGCATTTCTTGCCAAATTTGCCGCAGCTTAATGACATTCAAAGCGTAGCGGTTATCAATAAGAGGATTTTTGCAGATTGTTCCTCTCATAGAGGAAGGTTAGCAGTCCCAATAGAGGCACCTTTGTTCGGTGCTGTGATCGACCCAAACTTTGTAGCTCCTGACAATGCCAACTGGGCAGGTGAGATACAACTTCAGCAGCAGCAGCCACAGCAACCACGTCAACAACAACAAAGGCCTCAGCAGCAGAGAAGACGTCAAAGGCCTTCAACGAGTCAAATTCAGGCAAGTAGGCCTTCTACTAGTCAACCTCAAGAGCCACATGAGGCTGGGCCTTCAAATGCACCAATTGAATCTGATCCGTTAACACAAACATTGGAAGAGATTTGGGCAGCAAATCCGGATGCAAATGAAGAAATCACAGCTGAATTAATTGGAGCTTTATTGGATCCACCGGAAGAAGAAGTTGATGTTCTCAGGGAAGTCGATGAATATCAACCTGAGCAAACAAGTAATGACAAGTCATCTTCAGATACTGAATCTGAGGAAATGGAAGAGATTGAAGTAGAAGTTCCAGAGCCTATCACTGACGAACCATCCATACAAGTAGGAACATATGGGTCGCGATTAGTGGTGACTGAGGAAGCTAAAAGGCGACGAGTGTCAAGAGAGTCTGATGACTCTGATTTTGAGGAAGAAGAAGTTGCCCCATTGGTCACAAGGCAAAGGGCAAAACGCCATCGTTTTATGCAAGGAGCTCTATCGGCCTCTGCTTCACAGCCAGAAATGCCTCAACCTCCACCCGCTCAATCTACCATTCCATCATCACCACCACTTGTTGAACCATATATTCCATCTCCAATCATTCCAACCCCCAAACAATCCATACCATCCACTTCATCCATTTTCATGGAGAATCAACGGTTTTCTGCGCTGAAAAGCAAAGTCGAATTCCAGCAAGTCCAAATCTTTGGTCTAACCACAACTCTCGGTGAAATTCAAGCCCATAATGCAAAATTAGACAACGAGAATGCTGAATTGAAGAAAGTGGTGGACAAGGTTCAGGAAGACAACTTGGAACTTAAATGCTTTGTTGCTGATCAAGGGGCTGAAATACGCTCGATGCGCTCCCTGATTGAGCAATTATTGCAAAATCTAAAGGCTCAGGGGGAGACAAGCTGCCGTGATCAAGAAGAGCCGCCCAGGGATGAAGAATATGACGGCGATGATCCCAGCACGCAAAGACATAATGAGCCAGTAGATTTTACTGTTGCTCAGGATGCTGAGACTCAGGGGGAGCCAGGTCAATCGGGAGCTGAAGTAGGTGAAGCCAGTTCATCAAAGGTCACTGAGTCAGAGATACACGAAATGATCGAAGCTCTAATGGATCTCGATGACGACCCTATGGACCTTGGCTTTGACTTTGAGGATGAAATGGAAGAATTAGAAGAAGGAGAATTTGTGCCAGAAGACATAACAGATTGGAAATCTGATGATGAAGTTTGTGCTGATGAAGATGATGAAGCAAATGAGATCATTGTTCAGCAAAACGCCATCACAGATACATATGTGATAGAAGGAAATAATGTGATTAACATAGAAGTAGTCAATGCTGCTTTAAATGTTGATTCATCAAGAGAAGAGCCTGCCAGAGAGCTTACGAACGAAGAAAAAAGAAAATTATGGTTCAGGGCAGAGCAAAAGGAGTTAGAGTTGAAAAAGAAGATACGTGTGTCGGGTACTAGAGAGCTATCAGGAAGTATATTGAGCTGGTTCTTTGATCGGGAATTGCAGCTATTCATTATCAAAAGAAAAGATGGTCTCCAGTATCTCAGAAAAACTCTGAAAGTATTGAACTCCTTGCCAAAGATCGAAATAAAAGCGTTAGCATGGAAGGAGCTAATCAACATCGGCAACGACCCTTACGCTGAAATAATTGCAAAGATCATACGAAAAGAAGGGAGGTCCAGGAAGTTCGAACGCCTCAATCCAAGAGTAGGTAAACGAGTAATGGACCATACTCGAATTGACCCTCTAACTGGTCGCCCGTGGATGAAAATACAGTACAAACCAGTTAGATGTCTGAGAAAGGTTCCACTCAACCCAATGCCACAGCACGTCATGAAAAATCTAAATTGGTGGTATGTGGAAAGTGAGACAGAAGAAGCTGTGATGGAAGACTTTAAAGAAAAAGTGATTCTTAGATTCTACGATCCCCTTCACCTTGTAAACCTTTCTAAAGATGACCTTCAAGTGCTTCATTCTCATAGAATCTCAAGCGACCCTCATATGGATAGTGAGGCTAGAAAGTATGAAAATGTATTTAAAGTTTGTATCGAGAAAGGTTTGTATGCTGGCAGCAGTTTGAATAAATAAACAAAGTACTTAATAAAATGTGTGAATTGTTAGAAGCTATCGTCAAGGGGGAGTCTGTTGGTACACCCTGTGTGACGATAACAGTCTAAGTGATCTAACATTTTGGTTCAAGTAATATTCAAAGTATTGGGTATTAACGAATATTTGATATATATGTTTATATATGTTTGATAGTTATTGATTGTATGGTTGAACTTGATGTAATGAATTACAGGAAGTTCAAACATAAAAGATCAAAGATAAAATCAAACATAAGTTAAAAACATAAGTTTTTAATATAGGTTTAATATGTGAAAGTCGAGTTTAGTTTAAATTCGAATTCACAAAGTGAACAGAATTCGAATCTATAGTAGATTCGAATGTGTTCCAACTTAAATCCTTAATTTCGAAGCCTAAGAATCGTGAATATGTCATGTATTATGCTTAGGTTCGATTCTATTGCACATATTCTATCATATTCTTGCTAAAACTCAAGCAAAACTAACTCCATTCACGCAATAAATGATAAACTCGAATTTATGCTTTCAAAACCGAAATAATAAAGCTTAAAAGGGTCGATTCTTACCTCAATTCTACGAAATCAAGAATCCAACCGTAGATTGTTGTAGTACTCCTCGAGATCTTTCCGATGACGTATAAATCTCGATAATCGGCCGGTCGGTTTGAGAGATATTCTAGAGAGAAGTAGAGAGAAAGTAGAGAGAGAGACTGAAAATGAAAATGAATGACTTTTTAGCCTTTTTATTCAACTTTCATCATTTTTGCACATTTCACCCCTCAACTTAACCGGTTCCATAAAATATTGATATATTCTTAGTTTTATCATTACTAACTTTTATAATCTTAATACTCCATAATAATAATTCAGTGTTCTAAATATTCTTAAAATAACAACAAACTTTTAAATCTCCCAAATATTTAATCATTCCTCATATTTCATCTTAATTATAAATTATCCATTTAAATAGATCTCAGTTACAGTAATTTAATTCGAGGATGTTACACCCGTGACACTAGGTCAATTTGGAATTCGAATTGTCTTGATGGCGGGAGTCCAGGCAGGTCTTCTGGTAAGATGTTGGGGTAATCACTAACTACAAGAATATCTTCGAACCGCTTCTCCTTCGGCTCCTTTTTCGTCATGTGGACGAGGATTGCTTGAAAACCCTTTCGCAGACACATTCGGGTTCTAAGATAAGAACGATGCTTACTTTGGTGTTTCTCTGTTCGCCTGGAACAATTAGGACCTTGTAGTTGACTAAGGGTATGCACACCGTCTTCTTATAGCACAGGATTTCTGGACGGTTTTTTGATAACCATAAGCACGTCGAAACATCCCAGTTTGACGAGCAACAAATCTATTTCAAGTTGCTGACCTACTAATTCTAAGGAGCATCCTCGAATTATGTCATTTGTTTTCAGTGTCTTCCCGTCAGTGACCTCTATAGCATACGTGACACTAAAGGGGTAAGAGTGGCATTTATGTTCTTACTAAACATAGTGGATACAAAGCTCCTTTCAGCACCGGTATCAAACAGAATAAAAGCATAAGTGTTGTTGAGAAGAAACGTACCCGTGACCACATCGGGATTCTGCCTTGCTTCCTCACCGCTCATGAGAAAAGCTCTTTCTTGAGCTCCCCTGACATTCTTCAACTTCGGGCAATCTTTTTCTGAAATGCCCCACAATTCCACACTCAAAACACCCCTTCTGGGGTCCGTTGTTGGCTCCAGCATTGGAGGCTCTGCAATCCTTGGTTAGATGACCCTGTCTTTTACATTTTCCACACGGGTTTCCACACGGACCTGTATGGTGATAGTTGCACTTATTGCAAAATGGTTTATTGCCAACGTAGTTTTTCTTTGTTTCAGACCCAGCTAAGTAGGCCTTGATTTTCTCCTGTTTGTTTTATTGGTTCCCCGGGTTCTTTTCCAGAGCGGTCTTCCCATTTCCGCTTGTGATCATTAGTCTTTACAACTGTTGCTCCCTGACGTACTACTTGATCCATCATGTTTAATGCCATACGAATGGCGTTCTAGATCGTGGTTGGATTTTAGGAGGTCACATTTCCTTGGATCAGGGGGGAGAGTCCAAAGATGTAGCGCTCGACCCTTTTATATTCCGAAGTGACCATTCCGGGGCATAGCAAGCTCAGCTCATGGAAACAATTTGTATACCCAGCAATATCCATTCCTTTCATCGTCAAATTCCAAAACTCAAACTGCATCTTTCGAGCGCGCTTCTCCGGCAATATTCGTCCGTCATCATCCTCTTCGGCTCATTCCATGGGAGAAGATATTCCGGGTCGATCCTGCAAGACTACACATATGAGTTACACCACGTAAGGGCTCCATCCTGAAGCATATGAGTGGCGAACTTCACCTTGTTTTCTTCAGCACAGTTTCTCGAACCATTCAAGTAAGACCAACGGCACCTTCCGTGCCATCGAAATACCTGGGTTGGCAGCCTAAGAAGCCTTTGATGTTGTAACCCCGTGGGATATGTTCGACCCCTACAACAACTCCACTGCTTCCGGATCCATTTTGGCAGATACTTTCAAGAGCTGCGATGGCATCAGCTACACTTTGAGTCACTAGTCGCTCGATTTCTGTGGTTTTCATCAATCATGGTGGCATGATCTTGAAGTTCAGAGAAAATAAACACGGTGTAATAAGATAAGTTTATGGGTTTGAATTCTTCTAAGGAAGATAGTCATACTACATATCATCAAAACAGATTTTTAAATAAACTTAATTTTTCATTAAGCATTGCTTGATATATAACCTTTTACAGCATGGGGTTAGGGTTTTCCCGAAAAAATTTCAAGCCTTAACTTAAATAGAAAATACACTAAGTTGCAAGTACAAATACTACAAAATACAATAATAAGGAAACACTAGGTGTGGGGCGTCTCAGGAGTTTCTCCCTGCTCTAGAGTGCTGAGTCGTTGTGCTAGTGCGGCGTTGCGTGCCTCGCACTTTGCTAGACGTCGTCGGAGCTCGTTTAACTCGTCTTGCTGAATCGAGTGTGCATTCTAATTGGCCCAATAGATATTTGTGTTCTGCAGCTGCTCCTGCTCAAGTCGTATTATCACCTCTCCGACCTCTTAACTAAGCTGCCTAAGCTGGAGGTCGTGTCAGGTGGCTCTTGCCACTAGTTGAGGTATAGTTTAGGCTGCGGTTTCCTGGGTGACGGGTGGGGTCGGCTCGGAGGATGGTCCTCCGATCTCAAAATAGGAGGGGATTCCCTCCTCCCGCCTCCATTCCTGGAGGGTGTCTGGAATCCTACCTCGACGCTCGGCATCTACCCATCGCCGTTGCGGCGGGCTTGGCTGGGAAACGGGGACCGGGATAGACTCCCGTCGTGGTATTATCACCCTTTTTCGTGCAGTGAATTTAGTGAGGGGCCCATTGGGATGTGGGCGATATGTTTTGTGGGAGGGGACTTGGGGGGTGATAGGGTATGTATGAAGGGGCCACCGGAGATGGTGGATCGTCATCGGATGGTTCTCCCCATCTGCTAGATGGTTCTTCCTCTTCCATTGGTTCTTCTTCAGACTGCTCCAATGGCTCTTCTTCTTCAAAGGGGTATTCTGATTCAATGAAGATCTCGTTGTCTCCGTGCTCCATCGGTGTATACTCGTCTTCGGAATCGGATAAAATGATGATCGTATTGCTTGACATGTTTCTGTTATCATGGTCCATTTATAGTTATTTTTTACAAAATTGTTTTGTTTTCTTGTAGCAGGTATAGTCTAGGGTACTAATGCAACCTAGTTCACTATAACCATGTCTCTGATACCAATCTGTCACACCCCGATACCCCGCTTGGCAACAAGACGTGACGTTGCGGAAACAAATGCATAATCATAATGAGCGACCTCTAAATGGGACATTTTCAAAAATACATAAAATATAAATATCATTTTACAAGCATCACAAAATACAAAGTCACTAGTGTGGAGATTAAAATACACGACAAAAACTTTAACTTATGAAAAGTAATCTCCGCAATGTTTGGAATGCCCGAGGACTCTAAAAAACTTGATAATCTTGTAAACGTGCCATGAACATGACACCTTAGTGTTTACGGTCCTGAGAAAAACATGTTAAATCCGTCAACCTAAAGTTGGTGAGCTCATAGGTTTACTCGATAAGTAAGACATTGTATGGAAAACACAAGATTTCGGTGAGTTGAAAAACAAAAGCGAATCATATATATTAAGTATTACCATAAGCCTCATGACCAAGAAACTTAACTTACGAGTGCCCATGTGCTATCCAACACCATAATACCAAGAATTGTCAAATAATTATGCATACGTTTACAATTGGTGCAACCAAACCGGATGGGGGCGTCAACCCAAATATATTTATCCACAATATTCACGTTTACGTAGTAATTAACAATTCATGATTGAGGGCGGTGGTGAAGTAACAATTTTATGTAATGCGAAAAATTATTCAAGTACTTGTGTCCAAATAAAATAAAATGTTGAACATGTATTCGAACAATTAAAAACGGGGCTATGAAAACTCACCGCAAAAGTGATGGCAAAAACGAGCGTAAAATGGAGATTTCGTTGATGATTTGTGATGAACTTGATGTATTTAACCGAGTCCTAAATGATATGAGGGACTTAATAACTCCCATAAATGATAATATGCATATATGAGGGTTTTTATATTTTAGATCACCCAACTTAACAAGTTCATAAATAAAACCCACCTAAGAAGTTCAAGTGTGTGTGTGTGTGTGTGTGTGTGTGTGTGTGTGTGTGTGTGTGTGTGTGTGTATATATATATATATGGATATTCTAGGTTTTGTCGTGGTTTTTCAGCCTACTTTGTGGCTATTTTAGTCCAAGCTCCAAAATGTTATGGACTTTGATATTCATAATCATATAACTACTATATACAAGGAATTTTTCAAGGTAAACACGACCAGTTTTCGAGGTGTTTAGGTTAGGGAAAAGGCTCGATAAAAATCCTATGTTGGCTACATTTTAGTTGTTAGACATTTCGGTTCCCAAATAATATTTAGGGGTTCAGAACTCTGAATTATATTATGAAAACCTTCAGATGTTTATTTAAAACATAAATCTAACTTCTGAAACAAGAGTTAACTAATTTCGTTAAGTTTTGAACTAGATATGAGTTTTCAAAGCCGAAAATTCGAATTTCATAACCATGAAATTAACAACTTGTGATTCTTGTTGTTTATTCAAAAACCACATGTCTAAAAGCCTATGAAACACATCTATATAACTTGTTTTCATATCATTCATGCTTTCATTATGTGTTTATATATTTATAAACACATTTGAAGAAACAAACTTCAAAACAAAACTAGTTATTTATAAACTTGAGTTTTAATGAAACTTGTTGTTGGTGATTATGTATATTATGCAAGACTTATATTAGCATGAATATAAGAAGTAGTATTTAGTATTTACTTACTTTGATGTATTAGAAGTATGAAAATTAGTAGAAGTTGAGTTCTTAAATTTGTTGCACCAAAAACTTTCTTGAAAACTTGAAGAACAAAAGTTGAAATTTCTTGGCCTTGCACAAGGCCCTTTGGCTGGATTTTATGAGTGAAAGACAGAGATTTTTGAATTTTGCAATGTGTGGAAATGAATGAAAGCGTTGGTCTCTATTTATAGAGAAGAAAAGTGGATGAAATGATGGTAAAAGATGGAGGTTGAGTGCATTTCTTGGTGAAGTTGAAAGGGAGATGGGTTGTGTAATATAAAATTAATGTCAAAAGCTAGTAATATACTACCTAGTGGTCGGCCATCAAGGGTGTATTTATGAGGTATTTTCATCTTTTTTATTTAAAAGTATTTACAAAGTATTCTTGTATTTTCCTTTTTATGTAATTTCATAAAAACTTTTGAATGCACTTGTTTAATGAATTGTTTTAGTCTTGCATAATTAATGTTAAGTAAGTTTGTTAATGCATGATTAGTGTCACTAATCTTAATTAATGATGCACTTAGTTGAATTAATTTATCATATCATAATCGGATTAATTGCTTTGTCGTTTCATCGGATCACACCGATGAGATTGTTTCTAATTGTAATGAATTTTCTTATGAAATTTTCTAATCAATTTGATTAATTACTAAAGATCACTGATTAAATTATAAATTGCTAAGAATTACTGATTAAGTTATAGTTACCAACCTAATTTTGTGTCGGTTGTTACAAGGAGGTGGAATATACACTTTGGTAATGGTTGATGAGTTCTCCAGGTAGACATGGGTGTTCTTCTAAAAGACCAAATGAAAGGCTACTAGAGAGATTATTGGATTCATAAAAAAGATGTAGATTCTTTTTTCTACCCAAGTTAAGCAGTTTAGAAGTCATCATGGTACTAAACTAAAAAATTATACACTTAAAGTGTCTTAGAAGAAAGAGGGATTTCACCAAGCTTCTCAGAATTCCACAACAAAATGGAGTAGCAAAGAGAAGGAATAGAACACTCATTGAAGCTGCTAGAACAATGCTATGTGCATCAAGTTTACCTTCATCATTTTGGGCTGAAGCCGTTAACATTGTATGCTTCACTCAAAACATATCTTTAGTGGTGAAAAGGTTCAATAAGACTTCCTATGAACTACTCAAAAGAAGGAAGCCAAATATAAGCTTTTTCCATATGTTTATATGCGCTTGTCTCATTCTGAATCAAAGGGATCAGCTTGCCAAGTTTGAATCAAAGGCTTATGAAGGTGTCTTTGATGGTTATTCTTCAATTTCCAAAGCCTACAGAGTATACAACATTAAGAGAGAGGTAGTTGATGACTACATCAATGTTACCTTTGAGGAATCTACAAATGGTTCACTTCAAGTCAGTCCTGAATCAGTTTCTAGAGATTTAGCTTTGATGACCTTCTACATCACAAATCTGTTGACACAAAAGCTTGCACTTCATCTAGAGTGGAATCTGTTTCCAGAGATAGACATGATGATGATTATACATGTCCTCCCTGTGTGAATGAATGTGTTGAGATAATCACTGTTCCATGTCCATCACCAATCAATGCAAACTATCCTGAATCTTCAAATGATATGTTCAACACTGGTGATACTTCATCAACAAGTCAACAGGCTCAAGGTATCAACCTGTCTAGTGATCAAGATCTAGGAGAATCCACATTGAAAAATGATCCTAAATGGATCAGGTGTCAGCCCAATATACAAATCATTGGTGATAAAAATTAAAGTGTATAGACAAGGATGGACACACTTGGAAACTTCTGTATGTTTTCAAGTTTTGTGTCACTAATGGAGCTAAAGATGATTGATTATGCTTTGAAAGATGCCAATCAGATCAATGGCATGCAAGAACAACTTAATTAGTTTAAGAGAATCAACGTATGGAAGTTGGTCCCTATGCCTAAAGGGAAAACAATCATTGGCCCAAAGTGGGTGGTCAGGAATAAGATGGTTAAGCAAGGCCATGTTAGAAATAAGGCAAGGCTGGTTGCTCAATGGTATAAACTAGAGGAAGGTATAGACGATGATGAAACATTTTATCCTATGGCTAGGCTTGAAGCAATCTGTATGTTTCTTGCTCATGCTCCTTTGAAGAGCATGAAGGTATTTCAAATGGATCTTAAGAGTGCATTTCTAAATAGAAAACTTCAAGAAGAAGTTAGTGTCAAGTAACCCCCAGGTTTTGAGGATGAAAAACATGCAAACTATGTCTATAAGGGCAAAACGTGCCCCTAAGCCTGGTGAGGAAGGGATTTTCACAAAGAAGACGAAAAAAATGTAAGTCTGCTCCATCAGGCTCCGTGCCTCATGGGGACCAGGCTGTATCCCTGGGACCATCTATTGGACCACAAGCCTCTGTGGCCAGTGGCTTTGTGCCTCCTGAGACCATGGAACAAACTACACAAGTTGTACCTAGCCCAGTCTCCCTAACCAGTCCCATCTCCACCTCCTGCAACTTCCCACTCTTTTAAGCCAAGGAAGAAAACCTTCGTGTGAAAGAAGAAGGTCCCGTCTGTCAAGAGGGTTGTAAATGTTGAAAGCCTTCCAACCCCACCCGAAAGACCCTGTGGTTCCTCTCAAAAGGAGCTATTTGAAAAAGAGGCAAAACTTGTTGTGTCCATTCCACCTTTCTTGGACACTGGTGCAAAACCTGTGGAGGATGCGTCACTCCACCCTGACTGCACCCTAAGTCAGCCAGAGCCCTTTGG
The DNA here is from genome assembly GCA_020465985.1 of Centrapalus pauciflorus. NCBI lineage: Eukaryota > Viridiplantae > Streptophyta > Magnoliopsida > Asterales > Asteraceae > Centrapalus > Centrapalus pauciflorus. The sequence goes on from JAANYP010000221.1 coordinate 64,350, forward strand.
TTCCTCCCAATAGGAACCAACTGTATATATAGAGACTACCACATCCACTGTCTCACCCTCCCAACAAGGTGAGGACATTAAAATTGTAACAACCGACAACAAATCAGGTTAGCATCCGATATCCATTTAGAAATAATTATTATAAGATCAAGATGCTAACAAAATCATAAGGACTTTCATTACAAAAACATAAACAATTTCATAAGTGTGAAGCGATGAAACAATAAAGTATTTCTTTTAACAATCTCTAATTATGCAAGAGAAAAACATTTTACTAAACAAATAATTTCTTTTACATAAAATGCATCCATGTATATATATATAAGAGAAAAAAAAAATCTTTTTCAAAACCATTTGGCCGGCCACCTAGATCACACCCCCCATTGCCTTTCAGTTTTTTTTATTAGAATACCGTTCTCCATCTCCATTTCCATCTCAATTTCCATATCTTTTACCATCTTCTTTCTCCATTACCATTCTTCTTCTGATTTGTACTCCATCCACCATCACTTATCATCATTTGGATGATTACTCTTCCTCAAATCCTCTCATCTTTGCTCTTTGTCAAAATTGGCACACACAGTCTTCAATTGTTCTTCAAGTCTTCAAAAAGTTCATGTGTGCAACTAATTAAAGACTTCTTCTCGTACATATTTGCTTTCTTTCTTTACTAGGTAAGTGAAAAATACAAGATCTATTTTTTTTATGTTAAACATATGTCTTGCATAATATAAAAAAACCAACAACAAGTTACTTCAAAAACAAAGTAGTTTTACTTTAAAGCTTGCAACCTCAAATGCGTTTATAAATGTATGAACACACAATGTATTTATAATATATTTTGAAAACAAGGTCTATAAGTGAGTTCATGACCTTTTATGCATATGGTTTATGGATTAACCACAAGAATCACAAGTTGTTATTTAGTTGGTGAAATTTGGATTTTTTTCTGGCAGAAACAATACATCAATTTTGAAAAATAGTAACTATCTCAAAACTTAACGAAATGAGGTGATTACTTTTCCAAAAACTAGATCTATGTCTTCACTAAAGATCTGACAATTTTCATTTTTTAATTCGGAGTTTTGGACCCCCAAAAACTGTTTACAAACCGAAAGGTATAACAACTCATTTATTTGTTTACATATTAGTTTTAACAAATTGTTTCCCTAAGCTAAACACATCGAAAAATTATAATTTTTAGCTTGAAAAATTCTTAAGACATATTAATTTCATGAGTAAAAATAACAAAGTCTAAATCATTTCATAGCTATGTTAATTACAGCCTCAAAGTGGGGCATAAATTCTAAAGACATAGTAATTTCACAAATCAACACTTCGGTCATCTCGTTCATCATCAAAGTGATTTCCATGGTCCGTATTTTTATATATTCATATTATTTTGGGTGAGAATACATGCTCAACATTTTTCTATGGACACAAGTACTTGTTATGAATGTTACGTATTACATAAGGTTACTTCACCACCGCCCTCAATCATGAACTGTTAATTACATCGTATATGTGAATGTTATGGATAGATCTATTTGGTTTGACGCCCCATCCGGGTTGGTCGCGCCAACTGTTAACGGAAGGATAATCATTTTACAATCTTTAATATTATGGTGTTGACTACCACATAGGGCATCAAAAGTTAAGTATCGGGGTCATGAGGCTTATGATAATACTTAAACTATTAGTTCATTACATTTACAAACTCTATGAAATCTTGTATTCTGTACATTGTCTATATTTATCATGTAAACCTATGAGCTCACTAATATTTTTGTTGATGTGTTTAGCATGTTATTCTCAGGACCATAAGAGGTAAATCACATTCATGGTTAACGTTCAAGATTTTTCAAGCTTTTGGAGTCACCGAACATTTTAAAGACAATGGAGATTGGTTTGGATAACTAGATCTATTTTTTTCATGTATTTTAATCTCCCTTATCCGTGAACTCTTTCATTATTATTATGTTTGTAGAAAAATATTTTTAATTTATGTGCTTCGAAAACGTCCCATTTAGAGGTCGTTCATTATGATTGTGACTTTGATTCCATGACGCCACGTCTTGTTGCCAAGCGACGGATCGGTGTGTGACAGATTGGTATCAAAGCATGGTTAAAGTGAAGTAGGTTGTATTAGCTACCCTCGACTATACAAGAACTAGACATTTCCACTTCAAGTAACTAAGTAAATCTTGACATAGAATCATGTCAACGTACACAATCATTATTCTTTCTGACTCAGAAGATGAGTACCCACTCTTTGGCCAAGAATGTCCGAACGACACAAAAGTGTACTTTGGTTCGGAAACTCATCAATACCCGACTGACTATGAGGAAGAAGACCCATCCGAAGACGAGGAGGGTTACTCCAGTCCTGCTGCACCAATTGTTCTGCCACCATCACAATGCACACTATCATACCAACCTTACGGCAACCACCCCAACGGACCTTCAATGATGTTCACCCCAAGGAAGAGAGTCTTGCCGATCCAATGGGTAGTCTTTCCGATGAGCGCCTAGGAGCGAAGCCCGCCTCAGCGACGACGATTAAATGCGAGGCAATGGGGATGTATGCCTCACACCCTCCAAGAATCGAGGAATAAAGAAGTAGTTCCAAGCCGATTTGAGGTAGGAGGATCATTAATCGCTCCACAAGTTCCAGAATTAACCCAAAAGCCTTTTCAACACACCATGCTCTTACTGGTGGCAAGGGCGACAAGGACGATCTCCGACTTGGATAGATCCATCTAGAAGTAGAGCAAATTTCTGCGAGAAAGGAGCAATAAGCCATCCAAAGCACCAACGTCTACTGGGCTACATAGAACATCCAAATGATGCAGCAAGATGGGATCGATGATGTACGCCGCCGCTTGAAGGATTGCGAATAGCGCAATGTAGAGCTGTGGCAAAGAATCAACGCCATGAAACCTGGGCAGACCCCAGAAACCTCACACACCTAGTACCTCCACTGTCGTCCTATATAGTAACTATGTTTCTCCAGGAATTGCTAAGATAATGCATCTATAAGTTATGTAATACTTGAACATTTTTCGGGAAAACCCCCACCCTCTTATCTACAAAATCACGTATCAAGTATTATAATGAAAAACTATGTTTCAACTATAACCCTGTGCACGGTGATATGTAATTATGACTACCCACCTTAGTTAAATTCAGACAATAGACTTGTCTTCTTACACCTTGTTAATTTTTCTTTAACTTTAAGATCATGGCACCAAGATGGATGAATTCTGCAGAGATCAAACAACTTGTGGCTTAAAGAGTAGCCAACGTAATCGCCGCGTAAGAGAGTAACCGAAATAACGGGTCAGGAAACAGAAGAATAGTAGGAGGGGCAGAGGACACAAATGTGAAATTCGCCACCCACACACTACAAGATGGTGCCCTCACGTGGTGGAACTTGTACGTATAGTCAGTTGGTATCGACATGGCGTATCAACTCCTGTGGGCAGAGTTGAAATAAATGATGACCGACGAGTATTTAAAGAGGAGTGAGCTACAGAAGACGGAGTCAGAAATTTGGAATCTATCTATGAAAGGAACTGATGTCACCGGGTACAACAATCGTGTCCATGAGCTAAGCCTTTTGTGCCCCAACATGGTTACAATCGAATACAAGCGAATTGAACGATATATTTGGGGACTGGCCCCCTAAATTCAGGGGAATGTGACCTCATCAAATCCGACAACAATCCACAATGTAATTCGAATGGCACAGAATTTAATGGATCAAGTAGTATGGTAGGGGTAGTGCCTGCAAAGGATGGTGATCATAAGAGGATGTGGGAAGACCGATCGGGGAGAAATTCAGAGCAACAACACAACCCCAAGAAGCAAGAGACGATCAAGGCCTACGCAGCTGGATCTGAACCAAAGAAAACTTACCCGGGTAACAAGCCCTATTGCAACAAGTGCAACTACCACCACAGGGTCAGTGTGCAAATCCCTGCAGCAAATGCAAAAGGCAAGGTCATCTGACCAAGGATTGCAAGATCTCCAACTCTGGGACTAACAATGGGCCCCAGAAGGGATGTTTCGATTGTGGAAATATGGGGCACTTAAAAAAGGATTGCCCGAGGTTGAGAAACAATGGTGGTGCTCAAGGAAGAGCTTTTTTTATGGGAATTGGGGAAGCTTGACGGAACCCCGACGTGGTCACGGGTACGTTCCTTCTCAACAACACTTATGCATATATACTTTTTGATACTGGATCCGATAGAAGGTTTATATCTACTAAGCTTAGGAAACATATTAATGCCAATCTTATCCCGTAATATACTACTTATGCCATAGAGGTAGCTGATGGTAAGATACTATAAACGATTAATATAATTCGAGGATGCATACTAAAAGTAGAAGATCAACTTTTTGAGATAGACTTGATGTATATCAAACTAGGAAATTTGATGTGGTCATAAGCATGGATTGGTTGTCGAAAAACCGTGCGGAAATCTTGTGCGACAAAAAGAAGGTCCGCATACCCCTAACCAATAGGAAAGTCTTGACGGTCCAAGGCGAAAGAAGGAACACGAAGATAAACATCATATCCAAGTTCCTCACTTAGGGGAGCTCCAGTTTTGTTTGTAAATAAGAAGGATAAAACTTTCAAGATGTGCATTGAGTACCTGGAATTAAAAAAGCTAACCATAAAGAATCGATGATTTGTTCGATCAACTCCAAGGATCAGGTTTCTATTCCAAAATCGACCTGAAGTCTGGATATTATCAGGTCAGAGTTCGTGAGGAGGATATTCCGAAAACAACCTTTAGGACTCGTTATGGTCATTATGAATTTCAAGTGATGTCGTTTGGATTGACCAACACGCCGACAGTATTCATTAACCTTATGAATCGGGTGTGCAAGCCGTACTTAGACAAATTTGTGATTGTCTTCATAGACGACATCTAGATCTACTCATGTCACAAGGATAAACACGAATAACACTTAAGGTTAATCTTGGATATACTAGAGAAGGAGCAATAGTACGCCAAACTTTCTAAGTGTGACTTTTGGCTCCTAGAAGTGAATTTTCTTGGACATGTAATTAATAGTAAAGGAATCCATGTCGACCCCATGAAGATCGAGGCGATTAAGAATTGGTCAACTCCTAAAACCCCCCAAAGAGATATGCCAGTTTCTAGAATTGCGGGTTATTATAGGTAATTCGACGTAAACTTCTCAAAGATAGTAAGAACTAACTCGGATGGACATTAAGTATAATTGGGGCGACGACCAGGAGACATCATTTCTTCTATTAAAGCACAAACTGTGTAGCGCACCTATTTTGTCGTTTCCTGAATGGAACGGACTTTATAGTCTACTGCGATGCTTCGCACAATGGGTTAGGATCTGTGTTGATGTAGAATGATAAAGTCATAACTTATGCATCACGACAACTCAAGACTCACATAGTAAATTACACAACAAACGATTTAGAGCTTCGGGCAGTAGTCTTTGCCCTTAAGATTAGGAGGCATTACTTGTATGGTACAAAGTGTACCGTCTGTACGGATCAGCAGAGCCTCCAACACATCCTGAACTAGAAAGAACTGAATATGAGATAACCCCGATGGATGGAGTTATTGAGTGATTATGATTGTGAGATTTGTTATCACCCGGGAAAGGCTAAAGTGGTAACCAATGCCCTAAGTCGGAAGGAATGAGCCAAGCCATTAAGGGTACGAGCCCTAGTCATGACCATTCAACCAAACCTTCCTTCACTAATTCATGATGAACAAATAGAAGTTGTTAAGGAGGAGAATGTGAAAAATGAAGCCATGAGAGGCATGGATAAATAGTTCGAGATAAGATCAAATGGGAATAAATACTTCATGAACATAATTTGGTTACCAAATTTTGGAGAAGTGAGAAAGCTGGTCATGGAGGAAGGACACAAGTCAAGATATGTCGTTCACCCTGGATTTGACAAAATGTACGATGACCTTAAGGAGCTATACTGGTGGCCGAACATTAAGGCAGACATCGCCACATATGAAAGAAAGTGTTTAACATGTTCCAAGGTTAAGGCAGAACATCAAAAACCATCTGGGTTATTGCAACTGCTAGAGATTCCTCAATGGAAGAGGGAACGAATAACTATTGACTTCATCACGAAACTGCCAAAGATATACAGTGGTTATGACACTATTTTGGTAATAGTTGACCGTCTGACGACATCCTCGCATTTCCTACCGATCAAAGAGACTGACAAGAGGAACAAGCTGGCTCAAATTTACCACAAGGAAGTCGTCCCAAGACACAGAGTGCCTGTCTCGATCATTTCAGATTGGGCTAGTCGGTTTACATCCAGATTTTGGCACTTGTCACAATGAGCTTTGGGTACAAACTTAGACATGAGTACTGCATATTACCCTCAGACCGATGGTAAGAGTGAAAGGACTATCCAAACTCTGGAAGATATTTTGTGAGCTTGTGTGATTGATTTTGGGAAAAGTTAGGATACACATCTGCCATTAGTCAAGTCGTGAGGTTAAAAGATTAAAACAAAGTCGTATACCCACGAGAAACGAGGGAAATGGTGCTATCAATGATGGCAGAACAAAACAGAATGATTCAAGACCAATTTCGGGCTCGAGATGAGGCCAAAGCTAAAAGAAAAGAAGACAAGAGAAAAGAAAAGAGGGAACATGAAAGGAATTATGTTGTGGATAACATAAACCTTAGGAATAAAGCGAAACTTAAAGACAAGGGCAAGGAAAAGATTGATTATGAAGCTGGAATTGATGAGAATTACATGAAATATGTAATTAGATCATTCAAGGACTAGCAACCACCAACATTCTCTGGATCTCTGAGAATTGAGGAATCAGAAATGTGGATTACAATTATGGAGCAGATCTTTAAGGAGATGAATTGTAAGGGTGAGTACAAGGTATTTTTGGCTAAGGATCAGTTGATTGGACAAGCCAAGGAATGGTGGAACTGTTGGGAAAAAGAATTGGGATCCGAGTTGATTACTTCCTTTAGTTGGGAACAATTCAAGTTGTTGTTTAATAGGCAGTATGGTGAGCCTGCTATTGTACCTTGTGTTGAACATGAAGAAAGACCTATTGGAAAGATTGCAAAGTCTGGAGGAGATGAACTAAATGAATTGTATTTAAGGACAAGAACAAATAAACAGGATAGATGTAGAAGATGTCGACATTGTAACCAATTTGGACATGAGGCTGATAAATGTCCAAGGAAGGCCGATGCTTGTTATAATTGTTGAAAAGTGGGCCATTTTAGCAGAACTTGCAAATTTCGACCAAAGAATTAGCATGTAATGACATTACATGATGAAACTATGAATGAAAAGTTCAATCAAGGAGATGAAATATATGAGACTATTGTTATAACTTTTGTACTTTAAATTACGGATTTAGAAGAGTACTTTAAGATTCTATATGTAATATTTCATCAAAGATTTATGATCCTGAAGTCAACATGAACTTGAGTAAAATGAAATGTATTACTAATATAGGTATAATTATGTTTGTGAATGAGAATACTCAAGTATATAAATAGGCATTAGATGAACAGCCAAGATGGTTGAAGCTTCGAATTGGACAAGATGCTATAGATATCATGGACTTTATTAACGAATTTAGAAGTTATAATAAAGATTAAGTTTGACCATAATGGGTTAGAGAATTGGAAATTAATCGTATTAGTGTCATGTATGATATGTTTGAAGGATTGATAACAACTTGTAAAGGTTATCATAAAGCAAATAGCATCAACTTTTATTAAGGGAAAACGGTAAGGTACACTGTGTTTATATTTTGAGTTAAAAAAAAAAAAAATTTTGTGGTCAAGAACAACAGGATACGAACTGTTCATGAGAATTTTGATGTAGTTGGAATCAAAGAGACTGATTCAGTGTTGGTTTATATATGAATATTATATGAGGAAAACAAATCTAGAAGTTATGGAGAAAGCATACGAGGGTATGATAATACATGAAAGATACATATTAATTTTAAAAGAGAAATTGAAATATACAATGCGAAGTGTAAAGTAAGAAATGTATGTGAAGTATAATTGATTAGAAGGGGGATATAATACTTAATGACATGGTGATTTGATCAAACACAAAAAGTTTAAATAGACTTTGGACACAATGAAATATGCTTATAAAGCAAGGAAAAAGCCTAGTGCTACGATTCAGAATCTAAGGAAGATTTGGAGGTGGTCATGACTTCTGTTTGACTCTGGTGCCGATCAATTATTTGTACCTACTGCTTCTGCTCAACAAATGTTAATGATGTGGCTAAGTTGTCCGTTGTGATTAAGATTGAAACTGCAAAATAACACTATAGTTAAAGTAGATCGTGTCCCGAATGTACTATAGTGATTGAAGAGGTAGTCTTCAATCTTGACTTGATTCCAATAGAGATTGGTGATTTGATACGATAAATGGAATAAACTGGTTGATCGAGAATGGGATCCATGTAGATACAATAAAGGAAATGATAATGACAATTATACCGGAAGGATGAGACGATCCGTATATATGGGAAAGGAGAAGCGGGGATCAATGTCTATTGGTGATTGTTAGGTCCCGAAAGCTGATTGTTTAGGGTCGTGAGTCTTGTATGGTATATGCTATTGATACCAAGACTGAAGAGTAAACTGTGGCCGATGGGCCTGTTGTCCCAAATGTTTCCATATGTTTTTCTGGAAGACTTGTCTGGTATGCCACCTGAAAGACAAGTGAAATTTTGTGTCGACTTGATCCCTGGAGCTTCTCCAATAGCTTGTTATTTGTACTGTCTTGCACTTATCAAAAATGTAAGAGATGATGAAGCAACTTCTGGAACTGTTGATTAAGGGCTTCGTTAGATTGAGTTCTTTACCATGGGGAAACCGATATTGTTTATGAATCAAAAGATGTCACAATGAGAATGTGCATAGATTACAGTGATTTAAACAAATTGACTATAAGTATCTGCTACCGGGAACTGATGATTATTGATCAGTTGCATGGGTTTGGTTATTATTCAAAGACTGATTTATGTTCGGGGTATCACAAGTTGAAAATCCGAAAGGAGAAAATACTAAAAACAATTTTCAGGGATAGTTATGAGCACTACGAGTAATTAGTCATGACATGTTGATTGATTAACACCCCAACTGTTTTATGGACATTATGAATAGAGATTTGTATATCAATGATGGGGGAATCGGTAATTGTAATTATCGATGATATTCAGGTATAAGTTTTAAGTTGGATATGTCAAATCGTGAGTTTTGATTACAATAGATTATAATTTGTGGTATGTGATTTCTGGAATTGGATCTCGGAGGATTCTGTTAAAAGTGGAATGATTGAGAATGTGGAATCTGTCTCGCAGTATTACAGATTTAAGAAGTTTTCTACGATTGGTAGATTGTAGACAACTTGATTAGTCATACGGACTCAAGAAGGTTATTGTTGGAAAGATTTTGCACAGATGTGCGTGGGTAAGGTTATTAATATTGTTCTAGTATTCTAGACTCGATTATGTCTAAATAGAAGAGTTGTTTCATTTTCAACTCTTGGTTTGTGTTATAAGTGGGATTAAACACACATATAGCTATGAGTACAGCTTACTGACAACTGATAGAAGATCAGAATGAATAGACTATTTTCATATCGGAATATATGATGAGATCAGGTATGGTAGATTTAAGTATCAACTGAAAGGATAAATTGCTTAGATGGAATTTTTGTATAGCACTATCTATCATAATTAAAATCAAGAAAACACCGTTTAAAGCTTTGTACGGGAGAAAATGTAAAACCCCTACATGTTGGAAAGAAATTGAAAGAACTCTGATTGATGAGTCTGTGATATGAAAGAAGAGTTATAATGATTAGACATATTTGTTAGTATCACCAATGAGAAGTGTTATTTATTTTGAAAAAGAGACAAGTTGACACCAAGATGTGTGGGCACATTTAGAATAATAGAAAAGTTAGGAATCAGTTGTGTCATTTGGAATTATCTAAAGAAATATCAAAATAACACTTGGTGTTTCAGGTGGAAATCTTTATGAAATCTTCACAAATGGTAATAAAGATTTGGCTGATGATATCGAATTCGAAATCAATAAAGATTAATATATGTTGAAAAGTGGAATATATTATGGATATGAAAGTAAAGAAGATAAGAAACAAAGAAATTAAAATGATACTGATACGTTGGAAGCATCATAAATAAGTAAATTACAGTTGGGAGAAAAAGGTCGAAACGTTGAATAAGTATATGATCGAATTCAAATAACTTCGAGGACGAAGTTTGAGCGTGGTGGAGTCCATGCTGTAACATCCTAAAATCTAAATTATTGTAATTTAGATTAATTGGTTGGATATTTGGTAATTAAAGATAATTAAGTTGGATTACGAAATATGATTATGTATTTGGATGATTAAAAGTTGATTGCTATTTTAAGAAATTAAAAAATTTGAGAATTTCAATTTTAGTTATTTAGTATGATTATTAAAAATGTTAGTAATGATAAAACTAAGATAAAATCAGTATTTAATGGAACCTAATAAGTTGAGGGGTTAAATGTGTCAAAGTTGGAAAATGGGAATAAAAAGGCCCATGTCTTTCATTTTGAATGAAAGACAATATCTCACTACTCTCTCTCTAGATTTCAAACACTCTCTAAATCTCTGCTGGAATTCGAAAATTTGGAAGGAGATTCGTGGATTTAACTTATAATTAACAAGAATCAAGTGGATTAAAGGTAAGAAAGTTATTATTAAAGCCTTGAGTTTTATTTTGAAGAATAAAGATGCAAATTCGGATTTATTAATCTGATGAAATGATGTTGCATGTGTATTATTCAAGTTGGAAATCATCAGTTGAAGTCCCTTGAAGGTTCAGAAACAAGAATCAACCGTTGAATCAACCAAAAAGGTGAGAAATCTAAGTTTTTGTAAATAATTGTGTTCTTGAGAAAATATTCATATTTTGGACAAATCTGGATGAATTACTATGTTTTAGATGGGGAAAATGATGTAAAAACACACAATATATAGTAATATATCAAATGTATGGATTGCATGTCACTATAAATTATTTTTGGAAATTTTTAGTGAAAATTCGTAAGTTTGGAAGGCAAAACCTGCATGTGAACTCGGCGAGTTCAGGGGGAACTCGGCGAGTACTCAAGAACAGTTGAATAAATCTTCATAAAATTCATAAGTGTTGGATCTGAATTCGGTTGGGACCCGAATTCGGATGAGACCCGAAATTTGGATAAGACCGAAATCAAACTAAGAACCGAACTCGGAGGGGTCCGAATTCGGATGGATCAACCCAAACTCGGATGGGTCAACCCAATCCGGACGGGTCCGAAATTCAGTTAAGGTCCGAAATTCGGATAGGAACTCGGCGAGTTCCTGTCCTACTCGGCGAGTTTTATAAGTTTTTGGGTAATTCGGATGGGTTTAAAAGGATCCGAATTTATGGTCAAATAAACAAACTTTTGGGATATCTTTTGTACTATAATAAGGCATATAATGGAGGGTTAATTGGGAATAATAACACCTTGAATAACGGTGTATAATATGAGTTTCGGATGACGTTTCCGAATGTTGTAGCACTTTATTTTATACAAGTTGATGGTAAATTGTTAAAGAACATATAATGATAATATGTTTTCATTATGGAAATGAAACATGTCCCTTGTGGTGTTGTTTAACCCACAGTGGGGTACTTTGTGGATCCGGTTGAAATCCCGAGGAGAAATAATATTGCTTAAAGATTAATAACGCACCCACTGTGAGTATCTTTGATTTTAACATTGCTGCATCTGCATTATGTTTGCATTGCCTGCTGAGGCATGTTGTTTCATATTCGTTTGGCACTCTACTAACATGCGTATATGTTGATGCACATTCATACTTGTTGCATGTCCGTTCATTTGTTGTGCATCTTTTCGATGGACCTGCGTGGTCGCATCTGTACTCTGATGTTACTGTGCTATATGACCAAGAGTTTGACACCTCTGTGGTCAGGATAGACAATAAGTCATCCCCGATGTAATGTTTGCCTCAGATGGTTGGTTTTTCTTATGCCGAGTGTCAGCTCGAAGGAGCTGCGGCTCGGGTTTGCGTACCTGGGGTACGTGTGGAGTATACGGTATGTGTTACCGCGGTTACTCTGGGTGGCATCATAATGATTTGTAGAATGTGTAAAATCATATGGTATTCACTAAGCTTTAGCTTACCCCTTCAGTTGTTACATTTTTACAGGAAAAGGGAAATCTGCTGCGGGACCGTCTAGCTAAGTCTTCAGTTGAAGTGATTTGGAGATTCCCACTGTTTTCACTTGGTATTTGGTTTATGGAATTACTGTTGTAATATATTTGGGGATGATATAATACTTTGAGTATGTAGACTTAGAAATGTAACTTATGTAGCACTGTAGGGTGTTTGACAAATTTGAATTATCTTATGTTGTATTTTATGCTTCCGCAAATTAATTAAGTTATCAGATCATTATGTGATTGTTTGTTGGTGATTAATCCTGGGTGTATTGTAATTGTGGTTAAATGTGGCAAGGGTGTCACACCCTGAGTCATCTAATTCAACTGGGGTCGATGTTTCACCTGTAAAGAATGCTGTAGCTGTCTTTAGTTGACTTGCCACTGAAGGTTTGGACTTCCCAAAATACATATCTGGATCCTTTACTTGGTCATACTCCCGTTCCTTCTCTAACTCACGATACTCGACATCGTGATTGTCTAACTCAGTCAACAAGTGATAGAACCTGGTGATGGTCTCATCCAGCGTTTCGTTTTTCAATGCCTTGAAAATAGTGAACTGCTGCTTGAGCATTTCCGTTCTACCTTTCCTAACCCTCGGATTTCCTTCACACCTTTTCTCGAGTGCATCCCACAACTCTTTTGTTTTTTATTGATTTCGAAATGTGTGCAGGATCTCTTGAAGTAATGTCATTCGAATAATCGAGAATGCTCGGTTCTCGGCCTCATATAGCTTCTTATCATCATCCTTCATCATTTGATATGGCAAGACTCGTTGACGTCCCTCAACTTCTGTTGTAGGTAGAATGTATCCCTCACCGATAGAAACCCACATTCTCATATCGTAGATACGAGCGAAGTCGGCGAACCTATCCTTCCGCCAATAATAATATTCCAATTTTGTTGGGAAATAGTTTAAGTATACTCAAGCTGTTAGTTTAGACTTCTCAGACTGTTAGTAGATTTTTCATGTAAGTACAAAGTTCATGCTGCTAGTTGAAGAAACTCGAGCTGCCAGTATAAAAGTTCAAGCTGCCAGAGCAAAACAACTCAAGCTGCTCAGTTCATGCTGTCAAGTCATTCAAGCTGCTCAACAGTTTCATAAACAGAATGTGCTGATTTTCAGGGAAGATATCTACACGAAGATTCCAGCATATCTACTATCAGAGAAGTCATAGTCCTTCAAGGAAACACGTCTATAAAGCAATATAAATACATAGAATAGGTTTTTCTATTGTATAAGAGTTTTCTGCATATTTTTGAGTCTGTAATTGCTTTATTGTTCAAGTTTTCTTAAGCCTCTAAGGTTGTAAAACCCTAAGAACAGTCTGTGTTCTTCGTCTAATCAAAACAGATTAGAGGTGATTGTAATCATTGAATTCAGCAATACAAACAGTCTTGATTACTTCTTATGTTTTATGCTATTATTGATTCTGAAAGTTTTTGTCAAAATAATTAAGTGTTATTCCGCAAACTTCTTAATTAAACTTTGATTCAAAGCAAGATTATTGATTTATACTCTGATAAATTCAAATCAGTTAATCTTGGTTATTCATAATTTTCATAAGTTTTAGATCCTGACAAGTGGTATCAGAGCCACAGGTCGTTCTTTGTTTTTCAAAGTCGAAAACTTTCTTCAAATTTTTAATCTTTTTCAATGGAATTTGAAAATAGCAGCAGTGGATCTGGGCAAGGACTCAAAGTGCCTATGCTCAAGCCCACTGAGTTTGAGATGTGGAAACTCAGGATTCAACAGCATATTCAATTCATTGATTATGCCATATGGGAAGCTGTTGAATTCCCTCCTGCAGTTGATCCAGAACTTGGAGATGACACAAACCTTGGAACATCCTTCCAAACAGAGAGAGAGCCCACACTAAGAGTTCATAAGTATCACCCTCTCAATCAAATACTGGGTGATCCAAGTACTCCTGTTCAAACAAGGAAGATGGTCCACAATGAGACTGCTGCTGCTGAACAAGCAGTTCCAGAATTCAGCCTAGCTGCTTTTGAACATGCCTGCTTCATGTCTCAACTAGAACCTAAAAAGGCATCAGAAGCACTAAAAGATTCATCCTGGATTGAAGCTATGCAAGAAGAGCTTTTACAGTTCAAAATTCAGAATGTATGGACTCTGGTGGATCTTCCTAAAGGTAAGAGAGCAATAGGTACAAGGTGGGTGTTCAGAAACAAGAAGGATGAGAGAGGGATAGTCATCAAGAACAAAGCAAGACTAGTAGCACAAGGGTACACTCAAGAAGAAGGAATAGATTATGATGATGTCTTTGCTCCAGTAGCAAGAATTGAAGCCATCAGACTATTTCTAGCATATGCAAGTTTCAAAGGCTTTAAAGTGTATCAAATGGATGTTAAGTCTGCTTTCTTGTATGGGACAATTGAAGAGGAAGTGTATGTGTGTCAACCTCCTGGTTTTGAAGACTACAAGTATCCAGACAGGGTGTACAAGCTAGACAAAGCTCTCTATGGTCTTCACCAAGCCCCCAGAGCATGGTATGACACACTGTCATCATATCTTCTACAGAATGGATTCAAGAGAGGCACTCTGGACAAAACACTTTTCACTAAATCCATCAAAGCTGAGATTCTTCTTGTCCAGATCTATGTTGATGACATCATTTTTGGCTCAACTAATGATAAGTTGTGCAAAGATTTTGAGGCCCTAATGCACAAAAAGTTTCAAATGAGTTCAATGGGGGAACTCACATTCTTTCTAGGGCTGCAGGTCAAACAGAAGCCTACTGGTCTATTCATAAGTCAATCAAAGTATGTCAAAGACATACTGGAAAAGTTTGGCTATCAAGACACAAAGGTTTCAAGCACTCCAATGGATC
Organism: Centrapalus pauciflorus; assembly: GCA_020465985.1. Taxonomy (NCBI): domain Eukaryota; kingdom Viridiplantae; phylum Streptophyta; class Magnoliopsida; order Asterales; family Asteraceae; genus Centrapalus; species Centrapalus pauciflorus. The sequence continues at coordinate 79,496 of JAANYP010000221.1, forward strand.
CTCATAAACAACTTCATACAGACAAAGATGGCATAGATGTGGACATTCATCTATACAGATCCCTTATAGGATCTCTCATGTATCTAACATCTTCTAGACCTGATATAATGTTTGCTGTTTGTGTGTGTGCCAGGTTTCAATGTTCACCAAAGGATTCTCACTTGGTTGCTGTTAAGAGAATTTTCAGATACCTTAAAGGCCAACCACATTTAGGCCTCTGGTATCCCAAAGACTCTCCTTTTGAACTAACTGCATATTCTGACAGTGACTATGGTGGTTGCAACATTGACAGAAAATCCACAACTGGTGGATGTCAATACTTAGGAGCAAGACTGGTCTCTTGGCAATGCAAGAAACAAACAACTGTCTCCACATCATCCACTGAAGCAGAATACGTAGCAGCTGCAAGCTGCTGCTCCCAGGTAATGTGGATTCAAAATCAGCTAAGAGACTATGGTATGAATTTCTTATCCACTCCTATTTATATTGACAATTCAAGTGCCATTAGCATTGTGCAAAACCCAGTGAAATTCCCAAAAACCAAGCATATAGAAATCAGATTTCACTTCATCAGAGATAGTAATGAAAAGAAGTTAATCCAAGTTACCAAAATACATACTGATGATCAGCTAGCTGATCTATTTACAAAACCTTTTGATGTAGGAAGGTTCACTTTCCTAATATCAAACATTGGTATGGTAAACATGGATTAATTGATTTTTATTATTATCAACTCAATATGCTAATTTAAGGGGGAGACACTGTTCCATTGAAAATTTGCACAAATTTACACTAACAGCATGAGTCTTTTCTCATGCTGCTAGTTCATTTTCTCGGACTGCTAGTTATTTTCACTTGATCTGTCAAAGTGTGCAGGGTATTTAGGTAATTTTCCAAGTGTGTGCGCGGGACCTAACCTTTTCGAAACCTTTAAAGGTCCCAGTTTCGTTCAGTTGTAACTACCAGTTACATATTTTTCTTCCACGGCCTTCTGTTTTCTCTCTGAACGATACACACACTCTTTTCAAACCCTAAACCCCAATCCGTCGTTTCTTGATCAATGGAGTTCGTAAAAGAACACAACTGCCTCCCATACACCCTGAAACACACTGACCTTGAACCGTTCCATGAGATGATGGACTTCCTCAGGCACTACAATTTCCACTATGCCCTCAATATCAACCCCACTATATACATATCTCATATTGAGCAATTCTGGAATCATGCCTATGTTCAAACCATCAATGGAGTGCCTACCCTGACTTCCAAAATCGATGGTACTACCATCAATATCACCGAGGAGTCCATCAGACATCATCTGCATCTTCAAGATGCCACAGGTATAAAAGACCTATCTCTTACTGCTTTACACTTTGGTCTTCAAAATATCGGATATAGGGGCCCTGCTGATCCTTTTACTTTCTTGAAAGCACACTTTTCTCCTAAATGGAAATACCTTGTGCATATTATTCAGCAATGTTTAAGCCCCAAAAGAACTGGTTGGTCCGAATTTTCTTCAAATATTGCCACTGCCTTAGTGTGCTTTTCTACTGGCCAACAGTTCAATTTTTCAAATATGATCTTTCATGGAATGTTAAGGCATCATTCCTTGAAGCATGGGAAATTTTTGATGTATCCTCGATTTTTGGCAAAAATAATTGCACACACCTGCACCACTTCTTCAAATTTACATAAGAGGATATATGTTTCCCATAGGCACTCACTATCTTCAATCAAAAGGCTGATAAAGCCAAGTGCCAATTTTGTCAGCATTGATGCTCCATTGCCCTCTGCAATGATGAACATCATCACAAGAAACAGAGGAGAGGGGCCTGAGCAGACACAGCCTAACATTTCTGCTTCAACCCCAGGACCCCAACCCACTCCTCATGATACAGATATTCCCACTGATCCTTTTGTACAGCCCACACGCCCACTACAATACTTATATAAAAGGAAAAGGGGACGAGGAGCTCCTTCCGCCTCCTCCCTTAGACAAGAGCCATATATCCCTGTGCAGGAGGATCCTTCTGCACAGAATATCCAAAGGGAACCAATTGAGGACACTCCCAACCTCAATCAGGAGGTGAACATCTCTTCTGAGACTGTTCATATGGGTTCTGTGGCTGGCACTACTGATGTCTCTGCACAAGAGGCACAGGACAGGGCCAACATCTCTAAGACCACACCCATGGCAACAGCGAGTGTGCAAACACGAGCTGGAAGTCCCCAGTACCAAGAAAAGAGGGGCCCAGAGGTTTCTACTTCTGGTGTTAATGTCAGTGATAGACCACAAACACCCCTGGTGTTATCTGATCTTGAGACTAGCCTGCAACTGATGCTCTTAACGGATCCAAAGCGGAAACCTGTTGTAACAATGTTGGAATACCAAATGTCCATCATTGCTGCACAGGGGGCACAAATTCATGCACTCAAACAGGCAGAAGCTGCTCACAATCAGAAACTGGCTAATCTACACAAAGGGTTTACTCTTTGTGGAAATAAGCTCATCAAACTAGAGCAGTTGATTCAAACCCATGTGGCAAAGGTTGTAGGTCCTTCTGACCAAACCAATGCTTCCAAAAAGGGGGAGAATCAGGAAGTTCCTGAACCAGTCCAAGAAGCTCCAACACCAACAGTCCAAGCAGCGTCAACAGCTCCATCTTCTAGGCTAGCAGTCCCAACAGCTTCTCAAGCTGTTAGCCTAGAAACTCAAGCTGCTTCTACAAGAGCAACTGGAGTTGTTATAAGAGAAGGTATTCAAGCTCCATCCAGTTCAGTCCAAGCTACATCTTCTGCTACAAAAGATAAGGGCAAGGGTATTCTCATTGAGTCTCCAAAGCACAAATTTTCTTCCAGAGAAGCCCAGATTGCCTTTGATGCTGAGATTGCCAGAAAATTAGCAGAAGAACAGGATCAGGCCCTAGACCAGCAAACCCATGCCCCAATGCAAGATGATGAAACCTTAGGAGATTACCTAAGAGGGTTTGTGGTAAAGCAAGGTGAAAGGAAGAGGAAGATGCCAACTGGGCATACCAAGGCTGAGGAGAGAAGATTCTTGATAAATTTTGCAGTTGCAGGAGACATTCCAAAGAAAATTGCTCAGTCCATGAGTACTGAGAGGCTGCAGGCAATACATGATAAAGAAATGGAGAAAAGAAAGAAAACAAGAGTCTCTTCAGAAGTTCAGCCAGTACCAACAGTTCAACCGTCCCAATCAGTCCAACCATCAACCAAACCAAACCAATCTGAAGCTGCCAGTGCACCTGCTCCTACTGATCAACCTACTGTTTCTGTTCCATCATCTGTTAAGAGGGTGATCTTTCAGCACCATTTGCAAAAAGCTATGGAGATAGAAAAGTTGCTTGATCAACATGACTTTACAAAGCCAGAAATCAACTACTGGTTTGCTAAGTCATTGGATGAAAGGAATTTAAGGGTCAAGTTTGTGATAAGGAGAGAATCTGGACCAGAAGAGGAGTTTGATACATTCTGGCAGATGGTTCATAAGCTGACCAGGGATGAACTAATAAAGATGTACCACATAGGGTCTGTTTCTCAAGTCAGATCTGATCTTCCACAAGTAAAACAACTCATCAGAGATCTAAGTTCAGTTGCTGATGCTGAATTTGCAAGAAAAGAAGTGGAAGATGCTGAGAAGAAAGGGAAGTAGATCAAGGAAGTACATATTTTTGTCAAATCCAGAACCTACAGAATTCAATTCAAAGATGGATTTGGTATTTTCTTCAATCTCGAGTTTTATAATTTTTCAAAAGATATGCTGCTTCAAATAAAATCAGTTAGGATATCTTGTGATAAAGAAGAGATGAAGAGAGAATTTTTGAAGGCTATAGATCAGAAGCTTGCACAATTGTAAGTTTTTGAAAGCCTTGGTTTGTAAATAACAGTTTACTTTTTCATTTCCTTATTTGTATAGAACTTAAAGTCTTGTATAAAGAATGTAAGTTAGGGGGAGATTGTTGGGAAATAGTTTAAGTATACTCAAGCTGTTAGTTAGACTTCTCATACTGTTAGTAGAATTTCTGTGTAAGTACAAAGTTCATGCTGCTAGTTGAAGAAACTCGAGCTGCCAGTATAAAAGTTCAAGCTGCCAGAGCAAAATAACTCAAGCTGCTCAGTTCATGCTGTCAAGTCATTCAAGCTGCTCAACAGTTTCATAAACAGAATGTGCTGATTTTCAGGGAAGATATCTACAAGAAGATTCCAGCATATCTACTATCAGAGAAGTCATAGTCCTTCAAGGAAACACGTCCATAAAGCAATATAAATAGACAGAAGATTGTATAGAAGATATACACATAGAATAAGAGTTTTCTGCATATTTTGAGTCTGTAATTGCTTTATTGTTCAAGTTTTTCTTAAGCCTCTAAGGTTGTAAAACCCTAAGAACAGTTTGTGTTCTTCGTCTAATCAAAACAGATTAGAGGTGATTGTAATCGTGAAATTCCGCAATACAAACCAGTTTGATACTTACTTATGTTTTATGCTATTATGTGATTCTGAAAGTTGTTGTCAAAATAATAAGTGTTATTCCCGCAAACTTCTTAATATTAAACTTTGATCACGAAGTCAAGATTATTATTTCTACTCTGATATTCAAATCCGAGTTAATCTTGGTTATTCATAATTTTCATAAGTTATAGATCCTGACAAATAACGACGTCCACGTAATACAACCTTCTTATAACACGTATTATACTGGATGAACTTCCAATCATTTGATAAATCAATGTCAATCAATGTTCCAGCAACAGTAAAAATCGTCCCCTATATTGGATAACATAGTTAATACACTGTAGATTTCCTCACTATACCAAAATGTAGTAGAATAATACCTCATTAACTCCCATGTCCAAACGCGCATACACATCTTCAAAAGGTATACACATGCTATCAGCTAATGAGACGGGGGACCCAAATGTAATTGGACGGACAGGGCTAGAACAACATATGTGCGTAACATAAACATCCAGATATGTTGAATAAGTTTTATAACACAAAGAATCGTAGAGGGTACACACTTACCATTCATCAAAAGATATAACTTCTGGAATTTGAAGGCCTACATATAAATGGGTTGCTGATGTTGTGCTTAAGTGTGGCACCTCTTAAATAAACAATTAAGAAGTCACTGATGTTACATATAATTAATGAACCAAAAAAGTATGAAAATAGGAATAGCAAAAAAATGTACTTTTATAAGTGCGAACGGTGCAACACGTAACAACAACAACAACATTGGCATGTTGATTTGCACGGACCGTATCATCGGTGTATTTCAATGCCGAGGACCCCCATAATGATACGTCCACGTGTCACTGAATCAAGCATCAGTTAAACATCACAAATTGACATGATGTGCAACGAACAATGATGTAGTTACATCAAACAATTACCATACCTCCTATCAGCAATAACAATCTTACGAAGAGCAGATGCAAGACTTGTTCTCGTTGCAGATTTTCTTTCTAATGGATTCCATACACGAACAACCCCGATGACATCTAATAAAAAAACAACTGATCGATAAAAGGTTTTCAAAGGGATTGACTGATACATAAAATACACTGAAACATAAGCACACTTGTTAAATAGGTATCATCATTAACACGGTCTTTGATACCATCGAATGTCACAAACTCAAAAACATATTGTTGAAACACATTATTAGCAACACCCCCTTGTAACGACACTGAAGTAGACGCACCAAACTGAACGAAAGATTCACGATGTAAAGGCCTATATTTGCACGTATAATAGTTAACACCAAAACGACTGATCTTGTAAAACACGGCCCTCAACAATAGAAGCTGTGAACTTCTCAATTATATACTTGGGAACCAATGCGTGAATCATTGACCGCTGAAAACCACCAATGATTGTTAATAGACGAAAATACAAGAGTTATGCATACCTTAAGTAGAATGAAAAAGTACCCGTTCATCAACTAATATTAGGTTCAAAGACAGTTTCTGATCATTGCGAGGGTTGCATGCAGTCCATAAACGTGAAACCATGACGGTGATTGACCACTTATCAGTTACCAACGGAACCAAGTCAGAAATATATGAACCACTCTGTCGCATCCTCACTCCACGTTAACTATACATGCAATACCAAACCATAATCAATAAAAGCGATATGACGCGTAAGGCAAAGAAATTATTATTTTTAACAAAACACTATGCACACTAACATGAGCAATACCTTCCGGAAGATTATAAAATACTTCTTTGTAAACAACGTTTTTCGTTAAATTGTCATCACATTTGCCTTCATTGTCAATATACAAACGTAGGCCGTTACGCGACGTAACTCGCGATGCAACGACATATAACTGACCGGTGACCCGACCTTTAACTCAATATTGTGGTTTGGTATCCCTGAAAACTTCAATGTGTTGAGGAATTCAAGCGGATACATGACACGCATTTCTTCTAAGTTGCTTGTGGTTGGACATATGTCATCGGAACTCAACAAAATATGCATGTCACCAACCATATTTCGAAGAATGTGTGAGTTAATTTCATCAATAGCATCGTTGGTCGGACACAAGATACATCGTTCTTGTAAATACTCAAAATCAGTTATTCGGCTTGACAAATCTGGGTATGTAGATGCTACAATGGACTGAATTGGATTGTCACACACAGGTATCAAAAGATCATCTGGAATACACACCCACTCAGGCTCATCCTCATCAGCTACTGCAATTGTTGGAAGTTTTCCATCACCAAGTTGTAAAAGCCAATTGTTAAATTCGATCATCTGATTCATATCAGAAACAGAGAGTGTCGAATCACGAAGACGCATATTAATTGACAAAACAAATAATTTACAAACAGCCCAGATACTTGATGATTTGTTAATAACCGATGAAACTACTTCACTTCGGCTTGCATTAGGAATAACAGGCAACACTTGTCGAAAGTCACCACCTAGCACCACAACTTTTCCACCAAACACTTGATTTTCAGACCCCGATCGTTCATATTTACACAAATCGCGTAATGTTCTATCAACAGCCTCAAACACATGTCGATGCTGCAACGGGGCCTCATCCCAAATTATCAGATCTGCGTCTCTAATCAAATCGGCGAGTTCTGACACAACATCAATTGCACAACACGATTCATTATCAACATCAACAGGAATACGAAATCATGAATGTGCAGTACGACCCCCAGGCAACAATAACGATGCAATTCCGGATGAGGCAACAGACAATACAACTTTTCCAACAGATCGTATCCGCGCAATTAACGTGGTCCATAGATGTGTTTTACCTGTCCCACCACTGCCATACACAAATATAACTCCTCCGTTAGGGTTATCCATTTTCGTCATTACATATTCAAACACGTCTTTCTGTTGATAATTTAAACCACGGTACAACTCCTGAAACCGAGATCTTTCATAACCTAAATCATATATTCTCTCAGTAGCAAACAAAGAATTCGTTATTCCCCTTAATAAGGCAAAATCAATTTGTGGAAGGGTTGGAAATTCTGCCAACGATCTATTGCTAGCATTTAATATCCTTTGAATTTCTATCAATGTGTAATTTTGAATCTCATTATCCGTAAACACCACATCGTTGTTTTGTAATAATCTACGTTGGGTATATACCACATCTTCTGACAAATAAGGTAAACATTCTGTAAATAGCCGCTCATGGTTCGAAACTTCACAAAACAACAATATTGTGACAAACAATTCACGAAGTTGATAACCTAACGGCCATTGCGAAGCTTGACGTATTGAATCGACCCATTCAGTATCATCCCCTAACAAATTCAACGCCCTACAGGCAGACATGTAACTTGGGTACTCAACACCATTGACTGTTCGTATGTCTTGAAAACATGTGGGGCCACGTACAACATTCAACAACATTCGCAAATAATACCTCTGACCCATGGACGGACTAACATAATAGATGCGGCCAATTGTCGTGCCACTTTACGTGGCAACCATGATTTATCATCTGCATGCCATGTAAAATAGGTAGGAAATTCTGCATACGTAAGATTGCGAGCAGCAAGATAAGGGCGATTCGCTGTCATCCATTCTGTAAATTTTGACTTCGCTGCATCATCTCGTTGAGCAACCTCACTCACATTGTCACCATCACCAAAGAATACCCTGTTACAACCCTCTTCATGGAAAGGCAACCGTACAACAGCAACAGAACGATAATGCATTTTAAACCCTAACAACTTCCAACATGCTTCGGAAGCAGAAATGTAGCGGCAATTGAGATAAGCATCAATTTCATTTTCAGAATGGACAAGAGACTGGAAATGTGTTCTACTATTATCACGCTGTACAACTACAGTCACACGATCAGGTCCCTTATTAAGATAGTTGAACAAATATTTAACTAACGTGCCATGGCTACACCACTCAACATTGATGTGGCACCCATATTTTACAAGCAAAGCAACATTGTGTGGCACAACCCAATGATTATCAAGCCTAATTTCCTGTCGACCAACCTGTGCATTACGAGCATTATCTGATCTTTTGTAGCACGGCCAACCGTCTCGTTGAATAACAGTTTCAGAGCAAAAAGATTTTGGGTAGCTTTTCGTACAACATGTGGGTACGTACAACATCAAATGCAGCTCATGCAAACCACATGGCCCATGCATCATGTGGGTACGTACAACATCAAATGCAACCGGGTCATCCACTTCAGACGGTAGTTCAGCAGATATGAATTCATCGATCTTTTCAGGCGACAATATCTTATCCTCCGATGGCCCATGCATCACGTGGGTACGTACAACATCAAATGCAACCGGGTCATCCACTTCAGACGGTAGTTCAGCAGATATGAATTCATCGATCTTTTCAGGCGACAATATCTTATCCTCCGATTGTAGGAATACAAGACAATGACAATGCGGCAAACCTCTTTTCTGAAACTCAATAGTATACATAACTACACACGAAAAACGTAACAATCAATGTCATATAATCAACAAAATAACAAACGTAGAAAATATGTTAACACAAACACCTGCTTTGACCCGACCAAAATGGTGGTTCTGTTTTATATCCCGCATCAACTCATCAAGTTTGATCTTGAACATACGTGCAATGATGTCCGGTCGATCGCTAGTTGGTTGGCCAGGAATAGATGAGTTAACATGTCGCTTGATTTCAGGCCATTGTGGGTTACATGTCATCGTGACAAGCAAATCAGGAGGTCCAGCCCACCGACAAATGGCCATGGCATCTTGGTATTGTTGGACCATGTGTCTAGGACCCCCAGTGAATGAAGACGGCAAAATAACCCTTCTTCCGACAAACTCACAATTTGTTTCACCGCTAGTAATATGATCATGCAACCCATTATAAAGCTCAGATCGGATTGTATTTTGGTTTCGCTTATACCAATCTAACTCATGCTCAAGAACAGCAGCATATGCATCAACTACAAAAGTATGAAATAATCGACCCCCTTTATGCAGTGTCCTTCCTTCATTAGCTCTATGTTGTAATCGAAAACAATAATACTCCCTCAAAGACACAAATTTTCGCTTCGTCCCTTGAGGAACATTTAAATGTATATCAAGACTATACCCATCTTCACCATAAGGGAAAAGCAAAGGATATTGCATTGCCATAAAGCTTGGGTGTAATTCTGAGATTCGTTTAACAACACCGCTACGCTCCTCAACAATCACATCACGTTGGTCAGTAGAGTTACCATCACCTGGGATCAATGCAGCCACTCCGGACGCAGTCGGTAAATTGTATTGCCTTCTATCCCTCTGGCGAGACCCAATTAAACGTAGAGTAACCGGATGCACCATCATATCATCAAACCTATCCTTAACCATTCGAAATGCCTTAACCAACGCATTGCATCCATTAAGCATCGACATTAGGTCGTGAACCAAACTACGCAATATAGTATCGTCAACAGTGTTAGATAAACGTTGATTCAATGCATATAAACGATTGTCAACCTCATGTTCTGTATCATATATATACAACTGCGCAAAGCGAGGTCGTCCATCTGGGTGTGTTGGCAACAAAGACCCAATTCGATGATGGTTATGACCATTCAATCTAAATGTATAAGGGGCCCTGCCGTCATTGATATCTCGATCTACGATTCCACCAGTTGATGTGAACGCAAACATTGCATTCAATACCTTTATGTTAGTACGAAACACATTTGCACGACGCACACCGCCATAGTGCATCAACTCCTCCAACAAAGGTGGTCCAACATACAAATATGGCAACTGAACCTTGCCTTCGCTACAACATAAAGAAAATTTTGGGCTTCTTGGGTTGACACTCTTAAGGGTCCGTTCACCATACCATAACATAGCATTACAATACATACATATGTACGCTGCATACCCAGAATCCCAATACAAGGATGTAGAACCTAAACAAACGTACCAAACATCTACAACATCAATAAGGGAAATAATGTAACCACTTACAGAATAATTTAAAAAAGCCATGGGTAAAAGCACTTACGACCTTCAGACGTACAGCCTACAACAGTGGTGATAGTATTACTATTATTGTAGGAAGAATTCGCAGCAAAAGTGTTCTCATATGGCTCTAACACAGTCATGCCAGCCAAATGAGAAACATTGGAAGAGACAGACATATTGGAGAACACATTATCACGAGGATGTGAACTTGTAACATTCACCGGATTACCATCGGCATCCACAACAGTACGAGCAGAAAGTACCACACGCGGCATTGAGAAAGTTGAAGCGGTCTCATGACAACTGCCAGAGTCGACATCTACGAGTACACATTATCGAAAAAAAAGGAAAACAATAAATACGTAATACGTTAACATGAGACACACAAGATATCGGTAAGACAAAACGGCTAACTTGATGGAGTCGCATGATCATTGGTTGTAAGCAAAGCATCTGTATGTTTCGAAACACTCCGATGTACACGCGGCACAACATCGCGAGAAGCATTATCAACGGGCTGCGTACGTCGAGGTCGACCAGGACGACGCGGGCCTTGTACCGCTGAGGTCGAAGACAAAGTACCCAAATGTCGTTGATGGTGAACTGTTGCACGATGACCATTAAAAGCAGACCGTGTTCTTAAAGACGGGCGACCCACTCGTCTTCTACCATTAGGTAATGAAGAAGCCGATAATAGTTCTTCATCAACAGTAGACGACACTGAATCGTAAATGTGACCGACAAAATCAGTATTGTTGGTTACATCAATCAGTGGGCCACGATTGTTGCTTGGTTGGTTACGACATTGGTTCGCTGAAAGTAGAGTAGACGTATCCAATTGCGATATTGCATTTGGCATTCTTGTTGGCGATATCGTATTACTGTTGTTCATTACATTCAAACGTTCATTACAATCAATGATCAGTGCAACAAACTACATTAGAAGAAAGTACATAATAAGTAAAGTATTTAAAGCCAATAACATATAATAAAATGACAATACATATTAACAACAACACCGTGGACAAATAACAAAGTAAAGCAAACAGCCGAAACATACAACAACATTATATGGCCAACTACACTGAACAAAAGCAACATTGAATTGAATTCAAATATGATATGTGTTACAAATCTTAAGTGGCAACAGATTTAAGATTATATACTTTTACATACAACACAACGTTGTTTTATATAATTATAGATCTTAACTTCATATTATTAATGAAATTCCTAAAATTATGAAATTTAAGACGTCTTACCGTTGAAGTTTATATTACCTAAAAAGTAGATAAATACAAATAATATATCAGATGAAATGAAATAATGGATAGACTTAATTATGTGCATATCAAAATTAAATAATTGTCTTATCTTTTTTTTTTTAATTTCAAAATGCATAATACATATACACACACACATATACATATATATATATATATATATGTGTGTGTGTGTGTCTATATATATATATATATATATATATATATATATATATATATATATATATATATATATATATATATATATATATATATATATATATATATAATGACATTAAAAGTGAAAATACAATATGTCAAATTCACATAGTATATCCAACATGTTAACCAACGATGTTTACAGAAAAGAAAAGTTAAAAACTTCTTTTAAGGACGATTACCTATGGTGCGTTGCGTTATGACTAACAACATAACAGTTTAACATCAACCTCGAAATTGATAACAAAAAAGTTTAATTTTCAGTTTCGGTGGGGGTAAATGACGAAATCCGCGGACCGAACGCGGAAGACCGAAAGCCGATAACATATTTTTTTAAAGAAACCAATACGAAACCAATGTATTAATAATAGACTGGTCGAATCCGGTCCTGGCATTTTTTGTCGGCAACAGTTTATTTATACAATTTGTCTTTCCTAATCTAAACAAATATATTTGTATAAGAAGTAAACACACTTAATATATATATAACCACCTACTTAATAATATGGGTTTATAGAGTAACAAAGTTAAATAAGTTTCCTAATGACTCATGTAAAGTTACTAAATCATGTATACATAATATAAAGTTATACGAAACCGTTAACTGAGTTATATATAAACTACCTTATGAACCCACTTACAGGGATAAATTTTATTAAATTATTAGGTGTTTAAATGTATCTATACATCCAAATAAACCATACAAATATTAAATATAAAAAAAATAGGAAAATAGTATTGTTATTTGTCATTTGTTTAATACTTACTATTTTAACAATTATTAAAATACTAATATTCCTAAATTCATATGTATTTAATCAATACATTTTAAAGTGTGAAATTTACAAAAATATGATTTTTAATGAGGTTGTATTATTAAAATAATAAATTTACAAAAATATGATTAACTTTTTAAGTATAGTTTGTAAAATATTTATTTTTATAAGTTTATAAACACGTAATATTTTTATCTAAGTAGGCATATGTTAGCAAATAATAAGTTGTAATGGTCTTTCATTAGTATTTTATCTATATCCACATTGATATATGTATATGTATATATATATATATATATATATATATATATATATATATATATATATATGTGTATATATATATATATATATATATATGTGTATATATATATATATATATATATATATATATATATATATATTTGTATTTATTTATTTTACATTTGTATCCATCTATTCAAATTAAATGTGGAGATGACATGTGGCACTAATGTGTTCTCATTTATAATATAGATATATGTGAAATAAAATACGAGGAAGACAGAATGCTAAGAAACAAAATAAAAATAAAGAAGCCATCACGATCAACATTAAAAAGCAATCAAATCGACAAAACATATATACACACACATATGTATATATGTATATATATAATAAAGGAAAACACAATTTTCCACGTGCCGCCTCCAAGTTTTATATGAAAATATAAATACATAAATAAAATAAAATAAACTATAACTACAAATATAAAATAAAAGATATATACGAAATATTATAAGATAAAGACAAATATAAATTATGGATACAAATATAATATAAAAGATAAATACAAATATAAAATAATACAAATACGAAAACATAAATACATACATAAAGTATAGATGCAAATATAAAATAAAAGATAAATACATATATAAAAGAATATACAAAAAAATATATCAAATAAAAAGTAAATACGCTTTATTATTTTAAATAAATATTAATAAATCATTTACTCTATCCAAGATTTGTTTAGATTTCTCATTGTCTAATAGTTAATGTATTATTGTTAGTATAATACAAATACATCCAAATTACATATTATACATACTTATCTATACGTCTATATAAAAAAGATTATGTGTTTATAAATTTATTAAAATGTATTATACATAATTAAATATTATACAAACAATATTAAATAAGTAAGAAGTAAACATAATGGATAATAGAATATTAATAAAATCATATTTCATGTCATTTTGTTTATTCTAATAAAATATGTATATAAAGAAATTATGTTTTATATAAATTATAATTTTTAAGTTATATGTATTAAATATATATAAATTTTGTTTTTTTTTTATAATTATGAAATTAGTAAATATTGTTAAATAACGACTACAACAAATAACCATGATATTCTTGTATTTTTATAGATATTTAATATTTATATGTATTAATTTTAAATTGTCATAAATATATTATAACCGATTATGTATTAACACTTATCCAAGTAATGTGTGGGTTCATAAAGTATTTTATATAATAAAATACTTTAAAAGTTGTTACATGAAAGCATCAAATTAAACCTAAAAAAGATTATCACACATTAGTATTATTAAATTAAAATAAAATAACACATACATACAATTCATTAAAGTATATAAATGTGATGGTCCATTAGTTGATAAATATGCTATTCGCATGGGCCGGGAAAATCTAAAACCCAAAACAACCGATAAATGGGTAAAAGTCCATACATTCACATGTGCCACACATTAGGGTTAATATATACAATGATCCGCCTCACCAATGCTCTGCTCATTTGCACACACACTCTCTCTCTCTCTCTCTCTCTCTCACTACATCTCTGTCCGTCACACTGTCTCACTAAAAATTCTTAGGGTTAGGGTTTGGGAAAAAGGGATGTATACTACCATAACCACCGGTGACCGATGAGTGACGACGATGGTCGTGGAGGTCACACGGACGCCGGTTGGCCGTAATCTACCAGTGAAAGCCGTCGCCGGTGAGGCCGATAAGAACATCGACCTACTCGATCCGATCGGTTTATCGGTCAAGAGGCTTCATTGGTAGGTTATGGCGACGGAAGAACATTATTTGCCTTTAAAGTGGCGCAAGTTTCAGTAGCCGCCGTTTAACCTACCCCTCGCCATGTCCATATGAGAAGAAATGGTAGTATCGGTTGGTTTAACAGCCGATGACGGAACCTGCCGTACACCGCGGTGACATCGACGGTCGGCAGAGATCCGAGGCAAATAGGGACGCATACCGATAACCTGGCCGTCGATAAACGCTGGACGGTAATAACAAATGACATGCATCTTTTATTTTGGTACAGATCTGACATCATTACTTCAGTTTATGCACTAATGTCCACCACGGTTGCCGTAATATGGTGGTCCGTGGTGAACAGCGCCTGATACCTAATCTCCATGGTGCAAAAATACTGTTCAGCTGGTTTTTTTGTTTTACATACTAATGAGTCATCAAAAAAACGTAGATCTAGCTACCTTTGATTCATTTTAGAGCAAATCGGCAACATTCATAGCCGTTTAATGGCTATTGATGGCGTCGGTTGTACGTCAACACCACCGCCGTAACAATGGCTGTTGGTGTCACGTTAAATACTGGCTGTCAAATGCACTTTCAACAATAAAAGACGGCGATGATGACAACAATTAATACCAGACGTCTAGTCGGTGGATCTAAGCAGATCTACTTATCTTTGATTGTTGTAGGACACAGCTATTGGTTATACTAATAGATTCCAAAAAAGAGAGTTGAAAATTGGAACAATATCACGCAACATACGGCAACACCACTGCCGTAACCATGGCTATAGGGGTTGCGATAAACAATGGTTGTGACACACAGTTTCAATAACCAAACACGGCGATGATGATGACAACGAATATACCAGACGTCTAGCCGGTGGATGTAAGAATAACCACTAAATTTGTGTATCATTATATGCTAACATCTTACACAGCCATGAACTTGCATACTACACGTTGCAACAATGTATATTAAAGGCTGAGTGTAATTATTACATGTTGCCGATGGATGGCAATATCGACGTCGTTGTTCTATTCCCGGCAATGATGACCATCTATGCAACCATCATGGTAGCATAAGTAAACATTTTACGTAAACGTCTAGCCGGTATTGAACGATATCGATAAATGCTATGATTTTTACATGGACAGCCTATATTATGAGTTACTTTTGGTAGATCGTTACCTTTTTATATCTTACCGTGTTTACCCTAGTGCTATTGCACAGAACGCTAACAGTTAGAATTAGTGTTACGGATTTACAACAAAAATAAAAACATACATTTTTTGATACCCGAACATCCCAGACTTGAAAACAATCAATCAAAGTCTCACCAAATTAAAAGGTAGGATATACGTATTATCATTTTTTGTATATATTCCAATTGTTAGTAATAACATAACTGTGTACTAATTTAGTTGTATATTTGCAGGTCATACACACATTTGTTTCTTCTTGTAATTTGTATGGTATATGTAGCTTAGTGGTTATATTCATTTAGTAATATGGTTTGTAATAGTTTCTGTTTGTAATCGATGTCAAAGACCACTGCCCCAGGCAGCTCATCACATGGATGTGTGGTGCTCCGTAAGTTTCTACATCATTCTACTCATTTCATATTTGATCCCTTATCTGCTTCTTTTACAACAGACCTTGACCGCACTGCATTGACAGTGTTGGAATCCTGGTCACTTTAATCGTGAAATTACTTTTAAATGTATCTGGCTATCTGCTGCATGAAAATTAGGGTTTTTTATCATCTGATTACCAATATTAAAAACATAGTGAATAGACATATGTGACTTACAAAAAACGAAAGAATTTACGAATCAATTATTATAGTTGTCATGATAAAATGAAAGCTGGCACATTATAAGTTAATCTACTACATGAAATTAGCCTTTTTGATTATATGATTACCAATATTAAATAGACATTGAATACGCACAGGTTACTTAATAAAAACGAACAAATATAATTAATTAAAACGACAAGTTAGAAAGAATTAGCTAATACATTTGTCATGATAAAATTTCAAATTGGCACATTATAACTAAAAATTCATAGGTCTTGCTCTGTATTTACTGATTCATAGCTAACAAATACGTGTATTTACTAAACAAATAAATGATGGTATGCATAATTCAAATATAGAAACACTTAAGGAAAAGGTGGACCAGAAACGTGAATAGCAAGACGTACTTGGTAGGTTTCGTTGTAGATAACTTGGAAACTATAGAAAATCCTTGCTATCCTGATAGTTAATTAAAATAAGTAAGCATTTTATAATAAAAAGGTGACGTAACACAAAAGGCTATTTTACTTAATAAAATTAATTATCAAAGAATGACTACAATAATCAATAACACATGAATTACATCTGCTGGTTTTATGATCCAAAAAATTGTTAGACAATCAGTACTAAAATGCAAACATAACATACCGATAAATGCAATAGTCACGTAACAAATTGTTAGGTTCTCCCAAAAAAGAAATTTTCAATAACTCTTTGTGTCTATATATGTATGTATGCATATATGCATGAATGTAACTAAAAACGTGTAGAAAAAAGCTTTTATGAAGCATCAGAAAAACTGAAAGAAGTTGATGGTATAGAATACCTTTAGATGACACAATAAATACGCCAACCACACGTCATACACCCTGAAAATTCAATTCGAGTGTGACTTGAATCAGTAATTGTACATTAAAGATAAACAAATACCGAAAAGCTAATATATGAAAGAAATTGAGAATATGAGTGCATGCATTGATAAAAGATGAAACCTTATATATCAAAGGAAAAATCACAATAGTTGCTTGACTGGATGGACAGTAATGTAGCAAGCGCTTAAAGGTAGGTGTCTGGGAACATTTATATATAGATCGAAGTGTAAGGCAAGCAGTTACTTGAGATTGGTGTGTTAGTGGGTGGTTATGGGATAGTGGACCAACCGTCTAACCGGTTTATAACTGCAATTGAATTTCAAAACTACAAATATATGAATTAATATAAATATTTATTTTACTTAATTTTAACATTCTAACTTCATTAGTTGTAATTGTAGTTGTGGTGGCACACTATGAATTATCATTTTCAAAAAGTTTGAACGGACATACATTATAGTTGGCATCACCTTTAAAAATATTTTTACTTTACTTAGTATATTGTCAGAGGTTCGATGTACATATTACTTTATTATATTACAGAGACATTGTTATTTACACAATTCTTAATTTAAAAAAGTATATAGAACATACGGAAGAGTGTTCATTGTCTTGGAAGATAAATTGTAAAAATAAAGTCTTTCAATAACAATTCGGAAAAATTCAAACATTAGAAAAACAAATACTCGGTTTTCAAAGTATATGAATGTAATTATATCTAAACAATTATGCCAATGAGGACGTCGAACTTAAAAAAAAATTATAAATTTACTAATTATGCATACATGATTTCATAGGTGACTATGAATAGACAGTATATTATATTATGTAAACCAGGAATTACCACAAAAGAATAACAGTTAAGATAATGAATTACTCTTAAATAACATCTTCAAGATACAACCACACAAATATAATTAAACATATGATAGCATCATTAATAATGATCAAATAAAAGATGAGAATAAATAAACCTAGCAACTGATAATTGCAACAAAGATGAGTATATGTACATAGACTTTCTTTGATGAGTAGATGTGATTCTACTGCAATCAACTATGTACTCTATTTCTAGAAGTTGAAGACCCTAGGCCTCAAACTTTGTTGCCTTCATCATCACTTTTGATATCAATCACTTCATCCCATTTCCACTTTGTAAGATTTGCCAATCGTTTCTGTAGACGTTCGCAGCGATTTTGCTGTCACGAAGATGAACGAAGTTAAAAATAAACGTTAATCCATCTTTTTTGACAGAAAGCATAAAATATTACCCAAAATTGCAGCTCTTGATCAAGCTGGAATATGTAGGCCGCCGTGATAATCCCAACCCAATTTCCAGAATTCATTTGTTCCTAACAAACATAAATTCAGAAAACGATAAAATGGATCAGAAAAAAAATATAACTTACCTCTATTGTTTGTCACTTGTATTTGGCCTGCCACGTCATCTTCACGTTGTTGTTGCCCTAGATCTGCATTCAATGCCATAGGTATTAGTTATTGTATTTCAGATTGTAATCATATTTATGAACATTCAGGGTATATATAAAAATCCCTGATGGCAGTTACTGCACCCCTGTTGGTTAATAAGTCCTATTTTCCTGGCAAAATAACCCATGATTGAAGATGGGTCAGTTACTGCCTAAGTTGAGGGACTACGTTGAGGGACTAGTAGACAATGCATCCTCCTTTTTAGGACAACACAACCCAACCGCCCAATGGGTAAATTTGTATTCGAAATTACCTGATTTATTTAGATCCTAATACGGGTCAAGTTAACATTAACTGATAACGAATTTATGCTTTTCAATTAAATGACATAATAACAAAACTCGTCTTCCTAAAACATGTACGAAAGTCAAATACATTTTGTAAAACAGATTTTGAAAAGCTAATTATTTGTTTTAACAAAAGTTTTTAAATAAAAAAGGGTACACTCTAACAATATTTTGGATGATCCAAACTATTTTTATTGTATCCGATAAATTCATAACGGCTGTCATGGCTTGTGTACATGCAATTTGAGTAAATCTTTTAAAACTTATAGATACCGCCTAGTTTGGAGGGGCAATATATAGGGAAAAATGACTTATACCATTGCAGCCATTAGTCGTATCTTGATTGCCTGATACGGCTCATACCAACGTGAGCCATATTTTATTTACTGTTGTCATCTCATAACACGATGGGCTCAACATACAATTTATGTTTGTTTCCTTTTTAATCCATGTTGGTTAATATGTATGACTATAATATTTTTGCTGTCAGAGAACTTTGTCACACAACACAAGAAAATATCAAACCAGAATGCGTAGTATTGTATTAAAAATAGATCCTACAAAAGTAAAACATAAACAATATCATAGGAATGTAAAAACCTATAATGCATCCTATCAACATTTAAACACATGGTGAGTTTGGTCCATCGTTGTTATCCATATTTCCATGATGGTACACCTTTGTCCCGTTGAAGGTTGACACTCTTGGTCGTTTAAACGAATTGGATTGATTAGCCGAGGCACTTGATTCTCCATCAATCGTAGGGTTTTCTGCCTCATCATCACTCGACAGCACGATAATCTGAGAAGAATCAATTGTCATCAACTGTCTACGGTTTCGAATCCTCTTATTTCGTTTTTCTAGGTAAAGGATCGCCGCCATTAGCGTGGCTTCAACACCTTGATCTAGCTGCTTAAAAAAAAAATTGTTAACAAAACATTTTTCAGGCAATTGATACACGTACCACTGAACCTAATTTAATACCTGACCATTACGGAGGTTGCGTGGCTCGTTATCTCCCGTGTTAATGGGCTGTTTCACAATATTGACCGTAAGTTATTCATCTTGAAAATCAAATTGGCTACCTAAATTAATATACCTTTCTGTGACTGTGTCTCTATACGATTATACTTACCTGACTTCCTTGATCTTGTTGCTGAACTTCATCATCTTCCGAATCACTAAATGCATCCAAACAACGATCTATGAACTCTAATGTTGCACTTGTAGTCGGTGAGGGACTTTCTAACTGCAATATATGTACTGTTAGGACAATGAATTACATCAAGCATACATAATTAAATAACAAACTTACCGGAATGGCATTCGGGTGTCCTGTTTGGATAGATGTTGGAACCTGATCTGCCTCTTGTGGTTGGATTGAGGGCTCGGTAGTGTCATTTGCCTCTGACTGACTTTTAGTTGCATTGTTGTCCATGTTTCTGCTTTGAATGAAAGTTTTTTAAAGTCAGTTGCTTCAATTTTCACGGGAGGCCGCTTTATATACCGATAACTGTCGGTTATTTGCTAGTAGTGGGGTAAATAGAAAATTCGTAAAAGACCTGTTCAGAAACCGTTTACATGACATGGGTACCCACGATTCGGCGCATGACTCTATACTAACTGACATTAATACGTGAGTGGGGGGTTTTTATCAAAAAAATAAAACTGTTACTTGTGGGCCGATTTTTAATAAAATGGGCTTTTATTAGTTGGGCCTTATAAACTCTTTACTTTTTTGGGCTTCAAAACATTCATAATAAATATTTGAATGAAAATGTAACCAACTCGTGCTTTGTAATTGTAAGTTTAAAATAGCTCTTAATTGGTTAGTCTTTATTCATGGCAATTAACAGATTCCGTTATGTGTTCTTTGTAACCATTATTTATTCGTTGAAATCAATTATAAAATGCATTATATTTAACATTAATAAATTGAAAAATGCACTACATTTTGTAACAAATAATTTATTTACGTCTGTAGTTATAGTGTCTCAGATTTTAAAATAAATATTTGGATTTAAATGTTATATTATCTGATACTTACGTTTGTCTAAAATTGTTAATGTTACATTGTGCGTCAGACTCGACTTGGTTGAATTATAAGTATAAAAAGGAAAACATAACTTTTTTTATACTTTTAAAATTCATTTTTTTTGCATTATCATTTCGAAAAATTATTATTAATGGTTGAAGATTAATACGTTAGTAATGAATATTTTTTAATGTTTGAAGATGCATCATTTTCGTGACGTTTGGAATTTGTATATACTCATAACTTTTATGCGTAGGTTTATTTAAATCCGTTACATTACGTGATGTGTGTTAATTACTAATTTAAATCGTTTCTACTAGTGTTGTTCCATGATATTAAATTTATATATACTAATTGTTACTTCAAAGATGAAAATATAAATGGTAAAACAGTGCGAATATCCCTAGCATGAAAGATGATAAAACAAATCCTAAAAAACTCTAGAAATGTAGGCCAACTGTTTCTCTTCACTGTCCCATTGGTGTGCCTTTTATAAATTCTGCATACGAACTCGCATCTTCACTGATCATGGAAGTCATTTCAATCATACTGCTCCAGTTCGTATCGACGAACTCGGCTATTTGCTTTTCGATTATCTCCTCTGCCACAATCTGTATTTTGATAAATATTTAATAATTTGTGACAACAAATATATAGACATATCGTGCGACATTGCAAGTAAAAAGGTTACCTCATTTGCAATCTGTTGAACATAAGCTTCATAGGCTTCCTCAACCTCTTCTTCATCTGATTTAATTTCAATAACTTCATCCCATTTCCATTCTTGTAGGTTGGCATTTCTTTTTTGTTGCCTCACATATAAATTTCTCTACGAATATCGAAATTTTAGTATGTATGAATTATGTAAAATGTAAGAGGCAAATAAACAATGCTTCTCAGTAAACGAATACCCAGAATTCGAGGTCCTGCTCTAGTTGATTGACGTACGTTGCTGTGTTAAGATCAACCCAGTCCACTACTACATTCGGATGCTAAAACAATAATAACAACATTAGGTCTACCATACAATTATAACAAAGATCATATAACTGTGTAAAACACTCACCTCTAGATCGGTGTTAGAGTCCATTGTGATGATAGGTTGCTAGAACATTCAACCGAAAAAAAGTTACACAGACGAAATTTTGTTAATTATCAAAACGGTAATTCCATACCTTAAATCGTCTTGACATTCTTCGTTACCTCTGAAGCTTCCTTCGTTGTTCTTGTATCTCCATAATAAGGAATACCATCATATATATACAGTTTTTGGAGTGTAACTGACTGTCATGGGTTGGTTTATGCATCCTAGATTTATGGAAGATAAACCACCCACTAAAAATTTTTACGACACCTTTCATATTCATATGTATAGACTGTTTCTGAAATTTCGGTTACTTCCTTGTCACATGTCTCTACTATGCGTCAGATTATAGAACCTGGAAACTTAATATATTAAGTCAAGCCATACATCTGTCATTAAAAAATTTTCATACCTATTTCCCTTGTTTGGGAAGTTTTTTTTATACCACATATGAATGTATATATAAACGAAACAAAAATGTTACCCCATATGTGCATGTCTCATGGTTTTTGTGATAACGATGCAAATGTGAATATCACAATATTGTTTGTTAAAAGTTCATAAATTTAACTTGGTTGATTATCGATGCACACCGTTCAAAAATGGCTGGCCGCTGAAAATTAAAAGCCGCTGAAAATTAAAAGCCGTTAAACAGGGTTTAAGATGTTCGTCTCTTAAGAAATGATAGAATGAAAAATTCTTATGTGTGTAACCTTTTCTACTAAATAAGAAGGATCCAAATGTTTTAAAGAAGTTTGTTTTAAATCCCTTTTCGTTGTAAAAATGTTACACCATTTTGTTTTGTTTTTTTTTTTTTTTGCGTTTGAACACAGTTAATTATCTGTTGTACATATGAGTTACTTCATTATTCAGAGTACCGAGTACGTAAAAAGTGCACATCTACCAACATTTTATTGAACACAACTTTAAAATTAACATAAATTGAAATTTATGAAAATAACATTGAAATGACCATTAATTACATTGGCATATTTTTTCCTACTTATATATGCACGTCTACGACATCGTCTTCAGTCTCTTCAATTACTTTGTAGGTTCTCTTTCGTGCTCGTTGACTTTTTCGCCTCTTGATTTTCTTCATGCATTCATTCTGAACAATATAAATTCAGTATTAGAAAACTTATGTAACATATGCGTAGGAAACCATAACTATCGTACATCACTCTCTGTTTCGGCTGTAACACAAACGGATTCTGGTTTTCCGACGTCCAACTCGTCTCCATCCTAAAACAGTATAATTGATTAAAATTTCTACATGAAAATTGCATTTCATAAAATCATCAAGTGGGTGATGTTTAACCTTTTTAGTCACCGGGACAACTTGAACATTGACGGGATCCATGGTAGTATCAACCTTCTGCAATAAATGAACATCATTAAGTATGGCAAAAATACACTATGAATACCACCCATAACATGTGTTACCTCCAGTTCAACCTTCTTTTTCTCCTCTATCTGTTGTTCAATCATCTCAACATATCGTATCGCTTCTTGTTCCCATTCTGTGTCCACCTGAAATTAATAGCCGTTAGGAAGTCGTTTTAACACAATAATCACAAAACCAGGATATATTTTATTCTTTACCTCATCAACGAAGGAAATGAAAGTGTCCTTTAAATTTACCATCTGAAGAAGGTAATAATTGGTACGTTAGACAATAGTAAACTTTAACATTTGCTTAAAACTGTATAAACGTATTGCATGTTATACCGCAGAGCATGGTTTTCTTTTTTTGGTATCTTGATTTTCCATGGAAACCAATGGGGTGCTTTCAGTTGATGTTTCAGTTTTTACCGCCTGGGATTCGTCCTGAACAACACATGTGGGATAAGCTGAGATTATGCAATACAAACTGATACAATTCAACAGAAATTTATAGTTTTTCAACATATACGAATTATACACCCAAACGTGTGATGAATGGCAGTCGACGATTGAAGAAACACGGATGCAACACATGATGTTAACAAATGAACATGCATGCAACAAAAAAGAAGTGTTACCCGGTGATCCATTTTGAGAGTAGCCGTTCCAAACAGCGAAAAGCCCAAACCGAGAAAATGCAATGATGGGTATCGTAGACTGCAAAAAAAAACTGAAACATTCGTTTGGATGTAAATAAGGGTATGATATAGGTGGAGTTAAGCAGTTATTGTAACAAAGGCTTGAAATTCGCACCCAAGATGTGCTTAGTGGCGAAGTTCGGTTTCAGGGTGCATAACAATGTTGTACAACATGCCTTGTCAGAAGTAATTGAATTAAGACGGCTGAGATTTAATTATCCTCAGATCTGACGGCTGGAGTTACCCTTGAAGTTTCTCTCTCCTTCATGGGTAATATATAGGGGGAATTTATACTTATATTCTTGTTTTTCAAAGTGCGTTTAATAATACAAAAATATATAATAATCTAACTAACTAAATAAATAAGTAACTCTCTAAAAGGATTTTGCAGATTGCTTTAATATATAAAACAAATTCATAGAATTGATTACTAAATAAAACTTCTTTCGAAAACAAATCTCCTATTCTAAATATAAAAAGTTCGGATTTCATTAAGATAACAATTGGCAACTGGCAAGTGATCATCATCATAGAAGAACAACACTCTCAAAACACTTACAAAACAGCTAGCTTTAAAGTACCTTAACAGGTTTAACTATTTCAAACAATAAAACATTAATACTTCATCGAGTTTATCTTCTCCAAGCAAACTCAATAATGAACGATGAACCTGTTTCAAAAATTGCAAAATTATAAACCGTTCGTTTATTCGAGTTCTACTTTTGGTATGGCTTCCTTTTTTAGTGCATTGTTGATACTCTTAAGTTGCTGCTCAAGACCTTTGGTTAATGAGGATGACGATCTAAGTGATGCCTTCAACATTCTTAAACCCTGCACAACAATTAAAAAGCAAACTTCAATTATTTAATAAAAAAGCAAACAGGTTTGATTAAAGAAGGAAATACAATTAAGTTTGTTTATAATCATCAAAGCAACATGAAGAAGAAATATAAATGCATACCTCTTCCAAGCCAATGCTAACTTTATGCCTTTCAATATCAATAAGAGAAACTTTCAGTTTTTTCAAAACATCCATACTGGAAACGGACAAGGATGGAGTTACTATTAAGTCGTCCGTCACCATAAACATCCCTGATCGCTTAAACATTTGTCCTTTGATTCTTGGATCCACAAACGAAGCACGGCCAACTTGATATGAATCTGAATCTGAATCACTAGCCTGATTATCACTAGTAACTAACCAGCCTTCAGTATTCGTATATAAACGCGTGTAGTAAACCGTAGAGCATGTTGCTGGACTCAGAGGAAAAATCTGGTTTTTTGAAACAAAAGGATGTCCAAAATGTGGTTTAAGAAGAGTATCAATCAAGTTAGAAGACTTTAAATACTTTTCTTCGTTCATATTCGATATACTTTTGAAAATGTTGTCAATGCAAACCAAAGAAGAAGAACCATTTGTCAACCCACCAATTATGGTACCCAATGAAAGAGGTAAGAAACCAAAAACAAAGTCTGCAAAATCTTCATTTGCTTCAGCAAATAATAACTTTCCAGTTGACTTCTGCAAAGAGACTTGCAAATACATCTTTGTATTTGTGGATGATTCTTTTTTTGAAGAACTAGCTTGATCAGTCTTGCTTCGTTTAGCAGGAACGAACTCACAGCAAGAAATGGTGTTACCCAAAACTAAATAGGTTAACGGAAAATCCAATGACAGTGCCACTCTCAGCAGATCTAAAATCTGAAAAACATAAACATTAAAACATTAAAAAAAAACTTCACAAATATTAAAAAAAAGAAGGTAACATATGATTCTATTTTATAAAGAGAAAATACATAAAATATCAAGTGAACTAGATTCTAGGGTTAGTCTGTTTTTAGTTGTTGTTTTCTCAAGTGTTTTAAAGATAAAACTTAAACTTGCTGTAAAAGGCTAAAAATGCTAACATGAAAATGAATGGTCATTTTCTAATTATATTATATATTATATGGTAATAACATAGAAATGATGTATTAATATGTCACCAGTAATCAAAAATACCAACACTACAATGTTTAATGATCAAAACAAACAAAAAAGGTTAAATAATGCCTAAAACAGACCAAATATGAAAGTTTATTGACAATTTATGACATTTTATGTTTAATAAACGATTAATGCTAAGATGAAATGAATTCAAAGAAAATAACTTATTACCTGTTTACGACCAAAATCAAACGTTCTCTCTTCTAAATGGAGTGCATCTGTTATTCCTAGATCAATGAGAAGTTGAATGCAACCACCAGGGGTATACGACATCACAGAAAGATCATCAGTCACAATATACTTTGTTATATCAGAAACAAACACACCACCGTCATCACTACCACCATCCTTGAAAAAAACTTCACGATTCAACAACTTTCCACATTTTCTGCACTTTGAAGTAGTACTAGAATTGCTAAGTACACAATAAGAATATTCATTGCATTTTGATTCTTCGCAAATGAAGTATTTCGTAGGTGTGTCTATCTTCAACTTGAGCTTTCTGCAGAGATCATACGATTGACTTCTGGGGTTTAAAAGTGTATATTTGCATTCTGCAGTCGAAAAGTAACATTCAGGAAGATCAACAAGACTTTGGTACAAGTTGTTCAAGCTCCCAAGTGGTTCAAACTTTTTATCATCGTGTTCCCTCAAGAGTCTGAGGATTGTACCCAGAGGCATTGCTATGAAGCTGAATAGAATGTCGACAAAGTTGTGATCAGCTTCAGCATATGCCACTCTATTTTTGTTCTTGTCTACTACTACTTTGATTGAGATTTTGGGTTCGGCTTTGATTGAGATTTTGGGTTCGGTTTGAGTGGTAGTAGCAGACATGATTTGAAGAGCAGTAAACAAGAAAAAAGAATCCAGACTTTCAGTGTCCATTCATATGGTTGATACAAGAGTGTATTTGAAAATGAAGTTGAACTTTGAAGACGATGCCTCGGTTTCCACGTGACATTGGAAAAGTAAATAAATCTTTTCAAGTGTGTTCCATCAAATCAAATAACTCTTGGGAACCAACCTAGAATTTGATACGTTAATAAAAGAAAATCTTTCCATGTCATTTCCTCGTCCTCTGTCTTTGATTTTCCGTCTTTTTGTCATAATTAGATTTCTAATTTATTAATTCATTATTAAAAAGTTACGTGAAATCTACTTCAAATACTTTCATATTTAATACATACAATTAAAAAAATATTTTAAATATTCTAATATTAATCTAAGTTTATTTTTAAGAAAAAAAAGTTCATATTTTAATGTCTAATATTTAATTAAAACATACAATTTTTTTTTTATCTTATACAATATTTTCTTGGTATAAAACATACATAACTATATGTGAATTATTTTAATTAAATACTACTGTTTATGTTAGTTTTTTATAAAATGGATTTAGCTTACATATTTTGGGTTTTTTTATTCAGAAAAATTGATCTTATTGTATTAATAATTAGATAAAACTAGATTCTTATGAATTTTATGTAAATCGAGCACACAATTTTTTATTTCTTTTAGACTAAACAGATCTGACATTCGTAAAAAAAATAAACTAATTTTGAATTAAAAGTTTATGGATAATTTTTTTTTCATTACATATATTGATAGTATACAAAATATATATAAATGTGTATTTGTTTATAAGTTTATATTCTTATTTATTTATATATATATATATATATATATATATATATATATATATATATATATATATATATATATATATATATATATATATATATATAGGGTCAGGTTCTATGGGGCACCTGTATGCATTGTGCACTTTGGGAACCTGTATGCACCGTTAGATCTTGAATTTTAATGGTTCGGATTGTAGTGGCAAAAGGGTAATTAACTTGAAAATGGGTGCACGGGTGCATAACTTCTCGTGCGGGGAAGGATAAAATCAGAAGATGCTTGAATTCAGCAAATATTCTATCCGAATCTAAACAAACATGATGCACTTCATTCAATTTATTGGATTCGTCTTCAAACACGATGCATCTTCATCCAATTCAATTTCAAACATGATGCATTTCGACCATATTCATCTTCGTCTTTGTTCCATCATTATGCATCACCAAAATCGTGATGCATTTCGACATTTAAACATGTTAATTTCGTGATGCATCTCTGAAATTTAAACGTGTTCATCAACGTCTGTGTTCATCATTGTCATGAAAACTGGTTGAGAGATGGAGAGAGGCTAGTCATGAAAGAGAAAGGGAAAGAGAGAGAAAAGGGGATGCATTTATGGAAAGGTGGTTGATCATTTTATTTAGTTTCCTAAATGAATGATAAATATTAAATCAAATCTTATAATTTAACAATATATTATTAAGCATTACCAAAATCCCTTAATGCACCATTTGTAAACAAGCAATGCATTTTCGGTTCCCATTTGGTTCCCGATGCATATGGTGTCCCATAGAACCTCAATCTATATATATATATATATATATATAGAGGGAGGTTCCATTGAGAACTTTTGTGCATCGAGGCACAAAAGAACCTCCATTGGCCCTTCGATGAAAAGAATGTGTGGGTTAGATCAAATGGCAAAAAAGTAATTAAATAGAAAGTTTTATGCATTAAGTGCACATAATGAAATTCATGGAGGGGTAAAACAGGAATTATGCAATCCTTATTTAATTATTACACTTCCAAAATTAACAAAAATAATACAAATTCAAAATTCATCAAAATACATGCATATCGTTCATCTCTTCATGCATATTGTTCATCTCTTCCAACAATAAATCATGCATATCGTTCATCTCTTCCAAAATCAAAATACATCAAAATAAAAACATGAATCATTCATACAAACATAAATCATGCATATTGTTCATCTCTTCCAAAATCAAGAGGGGGCTAAGAGAGAGGAGAGAGAGAGAGAGAGAGAAGAGGGAGTGGTTTTAGGAAAGAATTTAATGGTGATTTTCATACCAAATATTAATTATCTTAAAAACATTTAAATTCAAAATTAATTTCCATACATTTAATATCCCCTAAATGCCCTTTGTGCACCCTTGGTAGATAGTCCGATGCACAAAAGTTCTCAATGGTGCCTCGATGCACAAAAGTTCTCAATGGAACCCCATATATATATATATATATATATATTTGTGTGTGTAAAAGAAAAAGTCTAGCATCACATGTCGTTTCTTGGGTTAATATATCTTTAACCGAGTACCAGATTAACTAGTAAAATACAACTGATAAAACAAAATGTTTAAGGACTTAATCGCTATAATACAGAAAGATGGTAGGTTTTTTCCAACATTAATTAAGTGAAAAAACTAAGCTTACTTGTTTGGTAACTGGTCAAACATGTCAAATATACTCTTTGACACAGTAAGGCTATAAATTCTTCTAATTTTAAGATTGTTAACTCATGATTGACACTTATTTGATAGAGAATAGGAATCGGTATATGACATTCAATCAATCTAAAATCAATTTTCAAATTGTTGCATAAGTTGAAAAGTTTAATTTATTATCCGAGTTGGACAATGTAAAAAAACCCTTTAACCTTCAATGACTTAAAAAAATACAAAAATCGGAATAATATAAATCTACAATAGGATAAGAATCAGAATTCAATGTATTACCTTGAGCCTACATTTGAAGAATATGGGGAACCGATCTGTCGAACAATTAGAAACCGATAAGGTTAAGAAAATGCATACTTCTTGAACGGCTTTTGCAAGTCGAGGATGATAAAATTTATTAAAACCACTATTGACTTCGATAATGATAAGAAGACATAATGTCCATAATCAAATATGGATGAACAAAATAAGAATTAGAGATGACACCGAGGACGGGTATTACCGAGCCTCTTTCCCCGACCTCTTCCCCAACAGGTAATTACTTTGCATATCCATCCCCGTCCTTGACGGGTAACGGGGATCCCCGCCGGGTATACGGGGATTTTTACCTGCTTAATTTTACGTTATGTATTTTATAATTAATATTTATAAAATAGAAAAATTGGATATAAAATATTATATTTGTGTATTTAATTAATATAACATTAGATTAATAAGTCGACATAAAAAAATATTAATTGATCGCTCACCTAATAAAAATTGTTATAACGATGCAATATTTCTATATAAATTTAAATCTAATTACAATATCAAAATGAAAACATAAAGCTCCAATCACTATTAATGTAATAAAGTTCCTACAAAAGAATCAAATTAATTAGTATATTAATACGACTTTCCTACGTATATTAGATGTGTATTATTTGTAATTATAATGATTTGTGAAACTTAACACTTAAATACAAGTTTAGCTTCAAAAATATAATTAATCTTATTTAGATTTTTTTTTGAACGGCAAACTATCCTACTCCTACTCCTACTCCTAAACTACTCCTTTACCTCCAGACTTACTTACTCCACCTAAATTTCAACTTGCCTCCGACGGGGATCGAACCCGTGACCTCTCACTTACAACTCCGCCCTCTTACCGCCAGGCCAAAGGCCTTTTGGTAATCTTATTTAGATGATACAACATTTTAAAATTACTCATAATAAAAACTACAATGTTGAACAAGAAATACATACATACATATATATATATTCAAACATTTTTATATACTGTGCATATAATATATGATTCATATGTATAATATTTAAACATTTAACTACTCATATATGTATTTAACTATGATATTCATATGCAATATTTAAGTATTTATATATAACATACATTATCTATATTTATATTATGTTTGGGTGCGGGTACCCGAGGGGTAATCCCCTCCTCACCTCGTCCCCGATTTTAGAATTCCCCGTCCCCGTCCCCGGTCAACTTGGGAATTTCCCGATCAAAATGGGTTCGGATGTCGGGTTCCCATCGGGTTCAAGGTTTTTTTCCATCTCTAATAGGAATACTCGGTTTGTGAGAGATGAACATTTGGATTAAAAACTAAAGAACAAGTAGGGAGACGAAGTCTTAAAAGAAATCTTAGGCCATGTTTGTTTTTTCAAAAAATATATTCGAATCTCTTATGTCTGCGAATTCAGAGACGCGGGAAGAGGATTTATATGGAAGTGTGTTTGTTTTTTTCTTCTGCCCTAGTCTGCAAAAACCGCAAACCTTTAGGTCATCTCTTCTGACCGCAGAATTCTACAGCTAAGTCCGCAGACCGCAAATATTAACCTCTTAAAAAACAAACAACACCTTAGTCCAGACAATTTTTTCTATAATTTTAAGATGCTTGTATAAGAAGTTAAAGAAAAACACACGAGACTCAATTTTAAAACAAAAATCTGATAAATAATTAAAAAATACTAATCTATATATCTAAATAAAAAAATATATTATTTGTTCATAAACTTATTAATATAATTAAAAATAAATACAATATTTAATATTTAAAAAGTAAACGTAATGCAAAATTAATAAAATTATATTTCATACGAATTTTATTTTTACGTAAAATTAATATATCAAATTATATCGATCGAATATATATAAATTTAGAAATAAAATATTTTAAAAAATTAAAAAGCAACTATGATTTAATTTTAAGTTTATATACATTTTATCTAACCAATTATTTTTTAGAAAATTATTATGTAATGCGTGGGTTCATAAAGTACTCTATATAATAAAAGAGAACACAAATTGTCATAGACATTGTCACATTTCACCTAAAAAAGAATTACACTTTATTATTTCTAAAAATAAACTAAAGTAAAAGATAAATATAATTCATTATTTTCTAAAATCTATAAAGATTAATAAATATAAAAGATAAAACTTTATTTATAAAAGGGAAAATTATAAAAAAAAAACCAACGCACTTTGATATTTTTCGATTAAATCTCTGTACCGAAATTGTTTCCATAAAAGTCCTCCAACTTGAATTTTTTTTACGAATTATGTTGTTTTATGAGATTTTTAAGGATTTTTCAGATGTTTTTTTTCATAAAATTTCGTTAAGTTTAAGGACTTTTATGAAAACATTTTATGTGAAGTGATTTTTACGAAAACACTTTTAAGTTGAGGGACTTTTTGAAAACGTTTTTGGTCCGATGACTTATTTGAAAAATACGAAAAGTACTTTGATTTTTTTACATGATTTCCCCATTTTTAAAATGAATACAAATCATATAAACAATATTAAATATTAAAAAGTAAACATAATATATTATTAATAAATTCATAGTTCATAACACTTTATTTATTATTTATTTATTTATTAATTATTATTATTATTATTTATAAATATTATGTTTTACGTAAAATTAAAATTTAAAATATATATTAAAAATACATACAAATCATATAAACAATATTAAATATTTAAAAGGTAAACATAATACAATGTTAATAAAATTATATTTAATATATGTTTATTTATTATTAAATATATGTAAACATTATGTTTTACGTAAAATCAAAATTTTAAATTATATCGATTAAATATATATAAACTTAGAAATAAAAAATTTACAAGAATGTTAAAATAATAACTCTTGTTCACGAATATTTAAAAAGATAGATAGATAATATATATGACAACTAATTACTTTTGTATTTTATTTTATTTATAAGAATTAACATTATGTGGTTTAATTTTAAATTTACACACAGTTTATTTAACATATTATTTATTAAAAATTATTCACGTAGTACGTGAGTTCATAAACTAGTAAAAAGATGAAGAAAAAATCTTTTCTCCGAATCAAATATATACCTATCTAATTCAGTAAAAACTTGAATAGATGACATGCATACAAAATCATTGAATCAATGATAAAATATGATAATTCTAGGTCAATGTTTAAGTCAAAAAAGACGGTTAAAATGCGATTCAAAATATATGAATTATTGATTCTATATTTTGAATTAACAGTTTAAATATATTAAATCATAAGTTATTCTTGTTTTAAAATTCTTTTATGTTTTTTACACATGCGACTCGAGATATTCAAACAACTAAGTCAATTATTGTACTTTTCTTTTCTTATTATCGACTCAACTGTTCTCTCTTCTAAACGGTGAGCATCAGTTATTTCATGATCTATATATATAATAAGAAGTTGAATATATATAGCCTCTCTGTGTAAACGGCAACACACAAAGATCAACACACAAAGATCGGTAACAATAAATTTTGTTACAACAGACATCAAGTTGCCACATTTACTACTTACATATTGAGCAATTACAATTGTTCATGAGTTTACATAGTGAATCATTGCATTTCCAGTTTTGACATATGAAGTATTTCATTCGGTTCATGCCTATGTTTAGTTTTCGTTCTTTACATACAAGTTTTTTAAGCTCCCAAGCGCCTCAAACTTTTTATCATTTTCCCTCAAGAGTCTGATCGAGTATCATACACACGGGTAATGCCATAAATTATGTAGATCAAATAAAATGTCAAAAACACCGTGAACGGTGAATCACGGTCCATGATCAACTTATTAACGGACGAGGGACCAAAATTGAAAGTAAACCGTTATGTTAGGGACCAATTATGCAACTTTTAAAGTTGAGGGACCGTTTCCAAAATTTTAGACAAACCACAGGGACCATTTTTGTAATTTACTCTTTTTTAAATGAGTTAAATATTTAAAAGTAGATGCTATTCTTTTCGTCGGATGCTTACACGACAAAGTTTATAAAATCTTCTTCGGCTTCTGCAAATAAAAGCTATCCTGTCGACTTCTGCAAACAAACTTCCAAAAAAATCTTTGAACTCGTAGATGATTCTACATTTAATGAACTAGTATAATACCCGTGTGGTGCACGGGATTATTATTATTAAATAGTATAACTAAAAATTCTAAAACATTCATATATATAATATCAACTACTGTTCTCATCCAAACCCTCCTCAAACCTCCGCTTGTTAAGAGAGAGTTTACAATGTATAACTTCACACCTTGTTTCTACACATTCAACATACATCCATACATCAATAAGTGTTAACAAAACTTTCTGAAGCTTAAAAGTAAATAAAATTAACAGCTACTTACGTGATTACTCATGATGATACCAAAATGATCTTAAATCAACATGTTAATTATAAGAAACATCAACCATCAAGAAAAAAACTATGTAAAGGTGTGATACACAAACCTCCAAACTCGCAATATCTTTACTTCTACATTAGATTTCATATCCAGAAAGTAAAAAGCTCAAGAATGAAGACATGTACCTCAAAGTTGCATACACTTCCACAAAATCCTTTATTCATATGATCTATCTCGAAAAAAAAATTAATGAAAACCAATTATATTTTTGTGGACACATAACTCAAGGTTTCATACAAGTGGGGTATGTCAACATATGCTAAACCCTAAGGGATGTTTACTATGGTTGAATGGAATGTAATGAACTTACATGACGCTTACAACTTTTTTTTTGTTATATGACAATAACCATGATTTTTAATGAGAGAGAGTAGATCATCAAGTTTAATGTAAATTTTATTGTCTCTCATTTCATTACCAACATGAAAAGAATCAATAAGATGGAAAGGGAATGTAAGTTTATATTATGCGCTTCATTTTTAATACTATGTGTAATTATTATTGGTTAAAATATCTTATAAATTCCATTTCAACCATCCATTTCTTGTGAAAAGTAAAAAAGGAAATCAAAATTCATTTATTGAATCAAATGCATCTATAAGTAGCTAAACCACAAATCTTTTTTTGCATTGTTAGCTATATAAAAGAGATGAAATGCATTAAGGGAAGTCATGAAGAACACATGTGGTTTTAAAAGGCATGGAGTGCAGTGATGCAATAAAGCAAATGCCAGCATTCTAAGTGTTTTTTATAGACATTTTTAACTTTTTTGTAATCGAGTATCATAAATAAGAATATTAATTGGAATAACTAAAAAGTTAAAAGGAGAAACCATTAGGCATTAGCAATAAATTATTTGATTACATCATTTTTTTATGGACATTTGTAAAGATATATCATATATTCATATTTTGACTTTTGCTTCAAAGTTTTGCAAGACACCCACAAAGAAGCTCTACCCATTACACCCCGACCTTGACTACATTGCCCAACCAATCAGTTTTTTTGTATCTTAGTACTGCACTGCTATCTTGATAATTCGATAAAATCTGTAGGCCAACATGGGTTATCGTACTAGCATAGTACTGCATGTTTTAAAATAACAAATTTAAGCTGGAGGTACTCATAAAACCTTATGGCCTAACCTTATGGTCAAATATTTTCTTAAAATAAAACTTTTGTTTTGACTACCTCGATCAACTTATGCATTCTTCATGACCAACGTTTTGTGGCCGGTGACAGTCCAAAGGAAGCTGTTCTACTCATAAGTTTGATAGACCTGTGCAGATTCTAAGTCTGTTACACAGAAAAAGCTGATATTGACATCCGCTCGTCGTAAAGCGTTCAAAAATAATTTATAAAAACACCAATCACCTTAACTTATAGCTAGGGTAAGTGGGATCGTCTCCTCAGGGAGCATGTGGTTATCAATATTATTCTACGATGGTCGTTAACAAATAATAAAAACTAATAATCAAACTAATAGATGGAAGGAAGTGATTGAGCGAATCTTTGGAAAAATAATTATAACTTTGTTACGAAAACTTAAAGAAAATAAGAACGCCAACGACTTCGGATTTAGGGTTTGGGTGGAATTATGGATTATCGACCTAGGGTTGCTAATAACTTAATCATTTATTATTCCGTTTAATTATCTTTATAACCTAACCACATAGACATAGTCATGACAATCCAATCTATCGCAATCCGTATTTTGGGCACGAATCGTGCCATGTTCACAGTCCGTCTTAACTCCTAATCTAATGAGCTCGGCACGGCATGTAACACGGCTACGACACGTCTTACGATAAAGATATAAATAGAAGCGAACGGAACAATATCTTTAAATAATAATCACACAGAAAACTAAATAAAACATATCGTTCGTTACAATAATAAATCAACGAAAACAACATAAACACTTAGTTAATAAACAAACCCTTGAACGATAACGATATGATCATCAAGC
The DNA here is from genome assembly GCA_020465985.1 of Centrapalus pauciflorus. NCBI lineage: Eukaryota > Viridiplantae > Streptophyta > Magnoliopsida > Asterales > Asteraceae > Centrapalus > Centrapalus pauciflorus. The sequence continues at coordinate 115,951 of JAANYP010000221.1, forward strand.
AACGCGTACGAAACATTGAACTTGTCAGGAACATGCTTCGTAGTTGTTGGATTGATGGGGGAAAGATGGAGCGTAGAAGGAACCAAACCCCCAACCCTTCGCCGTTGGTTTCGCGCAGACTACATCGCGATGGATGAATCTGGACTTTTCTTCCCTCTTTTCTCTTTAATTTCTCCTCAAAATATGTGTCTTTTCGTCTGGAAGGTTGTCATATATATAGGCAGCTCTGAAAAACCCTAAAAATCACGAAAATAATATTTTATGGGTTGGGCGCAGCCGTGGGCGCAGGCCTGCGCCCCCCCTGCGCTTGGGTCTAAAATCGCGTATTTTGGCAGATTAAATCATTCTGTTGAGCACTCGGTTGGGGAGCAGGGCTGCGCCCCCCTCTGCGCTTGACTTTCTACAAATGTGCTCCGATTGCGCTCAAATTTGCGAGACTTGTACTTGAAATGATTACCTACATTCGTAATGAGTTTTATCAATAGTAGAACATTCCAAGGCACAATTTACTCATTTTAACTCCTTTTAAGCTTTAACCCTTCAATTGATAAATAACAATTAAATGTAGCATTATACCAATACTTTATACTTAAAATAATATCATTTAAACACATTAAAGTCGGTATAAAATGATCCGATCAAACATCCCCAACTTAAACCCGAGCAAGAAAACTTAAATCAGACTTTAATGTTCAAGATTTCATTTAACCAGGCATATGATAAATCAGTGACTCTCTAATTAATTTATCAATTTAGTAACAGCCTTCATACTAAACATCCATGCATGATCATAACTAAAAATCTATTTCTGTTACACTGTGTTAAAACCGCCATCAACACTTTACCTCCCAAACATTCCTCACCATAAATCACCTATTTTTGCTCAAGGTTACATGCATGCAATTTTACCGGTTTTGACGTTTATAATGAACTCACTTATCATTTGATAATTTCTCTCTTTTTTTAACACACTTATAAGTTATTTTATTAAGGGTTTGAACATGACTTTTCTAACGAGTCCATGTAACGGAAAATTGGTCAACCGCTCCCAAACCAGTTGGCTTTAGGGGGTTAGGTATAGAATACCCCTCGGACTTCTTTTCTGAACTCGTTAGGCCACCCCTTACAGTTTAAGCACCTACGCCTCACGGATTTACTTGCAACACTCCCCCTTATTGCTTAGGTGTATCGATGTCTTTTGAAATGTTGGTTTTGATAAAGTGTTTTATTCTTTAAAACCACACACAAGTGTAACATACTCAAATTCTTTTATTAATCTCATGCATGCACATTTGTTACGACTCTTTTTAATAAATTTCAAATTAACTCGATCGTCACCGATATCACTTGGTATCAGTCTATTTCCTAACTAGAATCATCATTTAAAGTTACTTGCTCAAATCAAAATCAATTAGGGAGATAAGACCAATGCAATTCTACTTTTAATTGGTTAATCAAAAACACTATTATTCAAGGGTGAACACAAAAATGCCAAATAAAAACTAAAAACTAAAAATTATGAAAAATTAAACTAACTTAAATGCACGAACACTCACACACTACTATTAAAACATAATAAAAGGAACGGAAGAACCTGATCATTGAATGCAAAATCCAAGGGTTGATCGCCTTCTATCTTCCGCAATGTGATCATCCACTCATATAACCACATCTCCTTGCAAGTCAATCCTCCTCTTCAACTTTGGACAATATTGTCCCAATAGCAATATAGATTAGACTGAGATTCAAGTGGATGAGCGTATGAATAATGTAAAATCATGCCTAAAAAATGAATGTATTTATTTTCATGACATAGTTAAATAATTAGCGAGATAGTCATTTGAAGCCGCAGTTGGGGTGGAATAACATCCCCAACTTAATTATCTACCAATTCTCGTTATGTTACTTAAAAGTCATGAGAATAATGCTAATTAAATTGACAAATTATAATGATGCAATCTAATTAGATGCAATAAACTAAAATGCGTATGAGCAATTCATATCATGATTTAATTAAAAGGTGAGTTAAATCTTTTTAAGCATTGATAATTGGGGTAAGGGCAAACATCCCCAACTTAATTCCCTACTGCACCTATATTGCCTTTTAAATCTCGTATGATATGCATCTAAGAACTATAAACTATAATGCGCTAAAATAAAAATAATTAGAATACTTAAAACATAAATATAAATTAAACCTCACTTTCGTAGGAATCACGATTGCACTTAGCATGTGCAACAAGCCTTTAAACCCCCCGGTAGCCCGGGTGGACGAGTTATAGTCTCGTGAAGGTTTCTATTGAACACACCCACAAAGTTCTTTGGGTTGCCTCCCAAGAAGCGCTAAGTTTTACGTCTTCAGCCAGACGGTACCTCTTCAAGGTGGTTTGTCACCTTGTCCACACACATTACCCGGATATTTGATTGGTTTTTCCCTTCGTGCGATTCGTACTCCATAGGTACCTGAAATATCATGAAAAACAATTAACATTGAATTAGATCCGGTTTCAGGCATAAAACATTTTAAATAATAATTGAAATAAGGGGGTTCGAAATATGGAGTTGTCTTCGTTGATGGTTGTAGCAGATCTTGTATAACAACTTCACTTTCGACTCTCTCTTCCTCGTTAAAGTTTAGCAATTCCGAGGACGTCTCTTGATGGATATCTTGATGCTCGAATCCTCGCTCATCATAAAAGTCGTCATCCGGCTCCATGTACATCTCCCTCTCCGCTTCTTGTTTTAAAAAGAGATCGGTGATTTGCCCCCATGTATTCACGAGATATTGGAGATGCTTGGTGTTTGCCTCCATAAATGTCATGCATTCCCTCATGGATGTTATAACATTCTCTTGATAGCACCGATTTTCATCATATAGTCGCTGCTGAGATGGATAATAATCATCATAATAATACTCATCGGAATCCGGATGTCGTTCCCATGGATTGTACGAATCACGACTCGAGTAGTAAGAATCATGATTATCATAATTTGAATAATATTGACCATTATAATCCGAGTAATTATGTTTGGATGGAGAATAATCATAATTATATAAATATTCCATTCCAAATAATAAAACAAGTAAAGAAAACAAAACAATAAAAAACAATATAAAAACTAAATTAAAATTAACGGAAATAAAATAAAGTAAAATAAACCAAAGTAAACCTAAACAACTACCGTAAAACAAAACTAATAAGCGCACTAGCTCCCCGGCAACGGCGCCATTTTGACATCCGCTCGTCGTAAAGCGTTCAAAAATAATTTATAAAAACACCAATCACCTTAGGGTAAGTGGGATCGTCTCCTCAGGGAGCATGTGGTTATCAATATTATTCTACGATAGTTATTAACTAATTAATAAAGACTAAGTAACGGAGGGAAGGTTGTGTTTGAGAGAAACTCTTGAAAGAATAATAATAGCTTTATTACGAAAACTTAAAGAATAAAGTAAGAACGCCAACGACTTTGGATTTAGGGTTTGGGTGGAATTATGGATTATCGACCTAGGGTTGCTAATAACTTAATCATTTATTATTCCGTTTAATTATCTTTGTAACCTAACCACATAGACATAGTTATGACAATCACATCTATCGCAATCCGTATTTTGGGCACGAATCGTGTCATGTTCACAGTCCGTCTTAACTCCTAATCTAATGAGCTCGGCACGGCATGTAACACGGCTACGACGCGTCTTACGATAAAGATATAAATAGAAGCGAACGGAACAATATCTTTAAATAATAATCACACAGAAAACTAAATAAAAAATATCGTTCGTTACAATAATAAACTAACGGAAAACATAAACACTTAGCTAACAAACAAACCCTTGAACGGTAACGATATGATCATCAACCAACGCGTACGAAACATTGAACTTGTCAGGAACAAGCTTCGTAGTTGATGGATTGATGGGGGAAAGATGGAGCGTAGAAGGAACCAAACCCCAACCCTTCGCCGTTGGTTGTCGCGCAGACTACATCGTGAATGATGAATCTGGGACTTTCTTCTTCCTTTTCTCTTCAATTTCTCCTCAAAATATGTGTCTCTTTTCGTAAGGCAGCTTCTCATATATATAGGCAACCTTAAAACCCTAAAAAAACGCTGAAAAATATTTTAATGGGTTGGGCGCAGGCCTGCGCCCCGCCCTGTGCTTGGGTCTAAAATCGCGTATTTTTGGCAGATTAAATCATTCTGTTGAGCACTCGGTTGGGGAGCAGGGCTGCGCCCCAGTCTACGCTTGACTTTCTACAAATGTGCTCCGATTGCGCTCAAATTTGCCAGACTTATACTTAAGAGGATTACCTACATGCGTAATGAGTTTTATCAATAGTAGAACATTCCAAGGCACAATTTACTCATTTTAACTCCTTTTAAGCTTTAACCCTTCAATTGATAAATAACAATTAAATGTAGCATTATACCAAGATTTAATACATAAAATTATATCATTTAAACACATTAAAGGCGGTATAAAATGAGCCGATCAAACATCCCCAACTTAAACTTTGATCGTCCCGAGCAAGAAAACTTAAATCAGACTTTAATGTTCAAGATTTCATTTACCAGACATATGATAAATCAATGACTCTCTAATTAATTTATCAATGTAGTAACAGCCTTCACACTAAACGTCCATGCATGATCATAATTAAAATAACATTTCCGTTACACTGTGTTAAAACCGCTATCAACACTTTACCTCCCAAACATTCCTCACCATAAACCACCTTTTTTGCTCAAGGTTACATGCATGCAATTTTACCGGTTTTGACGTTTATAATGAACTCACTTATCATTTGATAATTTCATTTAGCACACTTACAAGTTATTTTATTAAGGGTTTGAACATGACTTTTGTAACGAGTCCATGTAACGAAAAATTGGTCAACCGCTCCCAAACCAGTTGGCTTTAGGGGTTTAGGTATAGAATACCCCTCAGACTTCTTTTCCGAACTCGTTAGGCCACCCCTTACAGTTTAAGCACCCACGCCTCACGGATTTACTTGCAACACTCCCCCTTATTGCTTAGGTGTATCGATGTCTTTTGAAATGTTGGTTTTGATAAAGTGTTTTATTCTTTAAAACCACACACAAGCGTAACATACTCAATTTCTTTTATTAATCTCATGCATGCACATTTGTTACGACTCTTTTTAATAAATTTCAAATTAACTCGATCGTCACCGATATCACTTGGTATCAGTCTATTTGCTAACTAGAATCATCATTTAAAGTTACTTGCTCAAACCATAAATAATTTATAAAAACACCAATCACCTTAACTTATAGCTAGGGTAAGTGGGATCGTCCCCTCAGGGAGCATGTGGTTATCAATATTATTCTACGATGGTCGTTAACAAATAATAAAAACTAATAATCAAACTAATAGATGGAAGGAAGTGATTGAGCGAATCTTTGGAAAAATAATTATAACTTTGTTACGAAAACTTAAAGAAAATAAGAACGCCAACGACTTCGGATTTAGGGTTTGGGTGGAATTATGGATTATCGAGCTAGGGTTGCTAATAACTTAATCATTTATTATTCCGTTTAATTATCTTTATAACCTAACCACATAGACATAGTCATGGGAATCACATCTATCACAATCCGTATTTTGGGCATGAATCGTGTCATGTTCACAGTCCGTCTTAACTCCTAATCTAATGAGCTCGGCACGGCATGTAACACGGCTACGACGCGTCTTACGATAAAGATATAAATAGAAGCGAACGGAACAATATCTTTAAATAATAATCACACAGAAAACTAAATAAAACATATCGTTAATTTCTCCTCAAAATATGTGTCTTTTCGTCTGGAAGGTTGTCATATATATAGGCAGCTCTGAAAAACCGTAAAAATCACGAAAATAATATTTTATGGGTTGGGCGCAGCCGTGGGCGCAGGCCTGCGCCCCCCCTGCGCTTGGGTCTAAAATCACGTATTTTGGCAGATTAAATCATTCTGTTGAGCACTCGGTTGGGGAGCAGGGCTGCGCCCCCCTCTGCGCTTGACTTTCTACAAATGTGCTCCGATTGCGCTCAAATTTGCGAGACTTGTACTTGAAATGATTACCTACATTCGTAATGAGTTTTATCAATAGTAGAACATTCCAAGGCACAATTTACTCATTTTAACTCCTTTTAAGCTTTAACCCTTCAATTGATAAATAACAATTAAATGTAGCATTATACCAATACTTTATACATAAAATAATATCATTTAAACACATTAAAGTCGGTATAAAATGATCCGATCAGATATCCAATTAGGTTAATCATACATGATGCAAGTTTAATCAATCATCAATTTATGTTTTATGTTTTCCCTTTTGGTTTCCATTTCTAATAATAATATGTTTTGACCCTGTATATAGACATTGTTCAGTGGTTGTGATTTTCTAGGTTTTGTTAGTTGCTTTGTTTACTTTCAAGTGCTCAAAGTTATTATACATTCAATACATTTCCGGTCCTACTAAAATGACCATTTGGATCCTTTTATTGTTCTTATTTAATAGATTATAGATAAACACTATTGTTTCGTATCTTTATGATTACAGATAGTGTAGATAGATGTCCAGTGTGAGCACAAATAATCCAAAGATGAGTTGACAATTATAATAATTAAGTAATTCAATATCCTTATTATGTGAAAGGTGGAAAGTGTTACATGTAACACACGCTATTCTCAAGTAATTCTTAACTTTAAATGTCGTTAAAATATGTATATAAAGTTCACAAAATTGATGAAATAACAAAAGTCTCGTATTTGACTAATAAATGAGATTTTAATGTACTGAATCAATAAATAGCAATGAATGATGAAATGTTTATATAACTTTGATGTTTTAAAAGGATTTTGGATGCGTTGCAAAAAGAATCATTGAAATTTGACATCAAATTAAAGTTCATTGCTATTTTAAACAAACTTTTGGTACTTCAATGTCCAAAAGTATGAAATATCAATGAATTATGAAATGTGTTTATCTATTTGGTCTTTACTAAGTATTTTAGACTTGTTACAAAAAGTCTCGCCAAAATTGGACGTCCAATGAAAGTTTATTGCTATTTTAGGCAAAGAATAACATTATAACGAGTGAAAATACAAATTTACAGTGGAAGTGTAATATTATTATAGGAATAGTATTTTTAGAATATTTTTTAGGTGTTGTGAAAATTTCGTCGAAAAATAACTCATTTTGAAAGTTTGTTGTCATATCATGCAATTTAAGCAAAGCTGATTGTTATTCTACGCATATTTTTTTCTGGAAAACTAAAAAGTTGAAGGTTTCTTGAGCTCAAGGAGTTATTTGGGTTACGTCTGAAAGTTTTAAGGGTTAAGTTGTTAAAAAGAGTAAAACTAAAGAATATTTTTAATATTAACATTTTTTTTCATTTAAAAGAGTTAAAAACTCTATTTATGTAATTAAACTCTTATAGTTTTCCTAAACTTTTTGTAACCTACGTTCCTTCATCTCATCTTTATCAATCTTCAATTCAAGTTATTCTTGGCAAATTGAGGTTGAAATTATTGAATTAAAGATCATTTAAGAGTGTTTCTTAAGTCCATAAGGTAATTAGTCATGTTTTGGCTTAAAATTGAGTTTTGGTTCATATTATTGACTTGAGTTCATAAATTAATTTGTAAATTTTGTTTGGTTAAACTTCGTAGCAGAAAATATGACCGGAATTCCGGTCCTACTAAAATGACCATTTGGATCCTTCTATTGTTCGTATTTAATACATTATAGATAAACATTGTTGTTTCGTATCTTTATACTTCGTTATATTTTGTTATTTGCTCATGTGACAGTGACTCACCAGCCAATCAACGATTACCAAAACATACAAACTGAGGTGTCAACCACGTGTCCACGTCCATCAAGAGGTTAGTTTCACTATGCTTTCTAACATTATATCGTACCATTCAAACTACATTTTGTCAGCATGAACAATTCACATATGACTTCACACTTAACATAATTTGACAAAACCAACAAGGTTGCTTTGTTTGATACATAAAGAAAGTGTCTTGTATTGTACCATTCTGATTACAGTTAGTGTATGTAGATAGATGTCCAGTGTGAGCACAAACAATCCAAAGATGAGTTGACAATTATAGTAATTAAGCTGGTAGTTCAATATCCTTATTATGTGAAAGGTGGAAAGTGTTACGTGTAACACACGCTATTCTCAAGTAGTTCTTAACTTTAAATGTCGTTAAAATATGTATATAAAGTTCACAAAATTGATGAAATAACAAAAGTCTCGTATTTGGCTTTTAAAAGTCAAATAATGAATAAATGAGATTTTAATGTACTGAATCAATAAATAGCAATGAATGATGAAATGTTTATATAAATTTGATGTTTTTAAAGTATTTTGGATGCGTTGCAAAAAGAATCATTGAAATTTGACATCAAATTAAAGTTCATTGCTATTTTAAACAAACTTTTGGTACTTTAATGTCCAAAAGTATGAAATATCAATGAATTATGAAATGTGTTTATTTATTTGGTCTTTACTAAGTATTTTAGACTTGTTACAAAAAGTCTTGCCAAAATTGGACGTCCAATGAAAGTTTATTGCTATTTTAGGCAAGAATAACATTATAACGAGTGAAAATACAAATTTACAGTGGAAGTGTAATATTATTATAGGAATAGTATTTTTAGAATATTTTTAAGGTGTTGTGAAAATTTCGTCGAAGAATAACTCATTTTGAAAGTTTGTTGTCATATCATGCAATTTAAGCAAAGCTGATTGTTATTCCGGGCATATTTTTTTCTGGAAAACTAAAAAGTTGAAGGTTTCTTGAGCTCAAGGAGTTATTTGGGTTACATCTGAAAGTTTTAAGGGTTAAGTTGTTAAAAAGAGTAAAACTAAAGAATATTTTTAATATTAGCATTTTTTTATTTAAAAGAGTTAAATACTCTATTTATGTAATTAAACTCTTATAGTTTTCCTAAACTTTTTGTAACCTACGTTCCTTCATCTTCATTTCCATCTTTATCAATCTTCAATTCAAGTTATTCTTGGCAAATTGAGGTTGAAATTATTGAATTAAAGATCTTTAAGAGTGTTTCTTAAGTCCATAAGGTAATTAGTCATGTTTTGGCTTAAAATTGAGTTTTGGTTCATATTATTGACTTGAGTTCATAAATAAAGTTGTTAATTTTGTTTGGTTAAACTTCGTAGCAGAAAATATGACTGGATTTGAAGAAGTATTTGGTGTTTAAATGTGAATTTGAAACTCATTTGGAGTTGATATATGATTTTTGTTTTTTTGTGCTTTTGGGACTTGTACCATGATTGTATATGCTTAAATTGATCATGGTATTGACATGCAAGTGTTCGTATGTACATAACAGTGTTGATTGGTTTTTGTTTTAAAGAGTTTTGGGGCTGATTTACAGCTGTTTGTATGGCATATACCGAAAAAATTGATGGAATTTGTACGTCCCAGGGATGATAAAACTCTTGATGCATATGGATCATTACATTCAGATGCATATGATTGATTGAAGATATCTCGTATACACTTGCTGTTACTCATGTTTGCGGACACAGGTATGCAGAAACAAAAAGCAGAAAGATAACAGAATATAGGAACACAGAAATATACTTAATATCACTATTATTTCTGTATATCACACACCTGTTCATACGATTACAATACAGATATATATAGGCATCGTTTTGTGTCCAAAAGACACAACGGTTCACCAAATGCTGCAACTGTCCTAATGACAGTTTGCATAACTAACATAAACCGGTTTAGGATAATTACCGGTGTCTAACTTAGGATAAATGCTTAATTATAATATTAATGACACTTAATAATCTAACTTAAGTTTCAATAACATTTACATTTCTAACATTCACCTCCTAAATGTTATGAAACTTATTCAGCAGTGGTATCTTTCAAACAACAACATACTCCTCATCTTTCATGCTGTCATCATCAACATGTTCTTTGCTTGCTCGTTGATCACATTCTTCCATCATGCTACTGGTTCCACAATGATCAGCATAACTTCTTGCTGCATCAAATTGTTGCTTCGTCTGTGCAACATTTTCAGGCCAAAACTTGGCTGGTTTAGCGAACTCATAGTAGCGTTGTGGTAGAAGCAGGTGATCTTCATAGATTTTCATCAATCCAGGGGCGTAGTAGGAGGGAAAACCAAGTGCATTTGCTAATCCACTCCACTTTTCTTCACAAGTGACTTTCTCAAAGCCACCATGACTTAATACAATCTTGTATAAGTCTAGCAAACAAATCTGAATTCCAAAAAGTCTAACAGGAACTTGTGGTGCTGTGTTGTTGTAATTTTTATGATACCAACCAATGATTCTCTCAAATGCTCTTTTAAATGCTTCTTTATATTTCATGACAAGTTCATCCTTGTTTATTAAATCCAGGAACTTAAAGAATTCGGATATGTTATCAACTTTAAGAGATTTAATCTCCCAATCGTTTTGTTCCTGTTTTGATAGAAAAGTTTTCTGTGATTTTTCAAAAACCAAGGACTTGTCAATCTCTTCAAAATAATTTGCAAGGAAATTATCTTGAAGTTTCAGACCCACTGTCTCATCAAACTCATCACTTGAATTGGACATATCAAACATATGTGTTATGGTGCACTTTGAATCTTTTATGTCAACCTTGAATCCTTGTAAAATCAGTTGTTTTAAACTCAAGAGATTAATGTTAATCTCAGGAGTGTATTTGACATAAGGAATAGTGTAGGTTGCTAAATGTGTTGTGATGTCAACAGATCCAATTCCAAGTGCAAAAACAAAATTGTCTTCGTGGTCTTTATCATTCACAATAAAGCAATTTTTCAGATTTTTGAAGACAATTCTGTTTGGAGACATATGAGTGGAAATTTCAGAATTCACATACCAGATATGATCCCAGTGATTATGTTCTGTTCCGTTGAGCATGTATTCCCCAGCGAAACATACCTTTTCCTTGTGTACCCATAGTTTCTGATCAGACTTTGAACTGATGTTTATATCTGATTTTGCATCGATCAGACTCTGTTTTCCTTTCGTTTTGTGTGGACAGTCCCAAGCATAATGTCCTCTCTTCTTACAAACATAGCAGCGTGATCTCCTTTGTTTTCTTTGTGAGATTGTGAGCGGCGGAGATTGAATCTGATCATGTTGCTTCAACTTCAATCGTTGCATCTTCTGTTTGATCCATGATTCTTCTGTTGGAGAGTTTTGGAACCGGCTCTGATACCAATTGATGGAATTTGTACGTCCCAGGGATGATAAAACTCTTGATGCATATGGATCATTACATTCAGATGCATATGATTGATTGAAGATATCTCGTATACACTTGCTGTTACTCATGTTTGCGGACACAGGTATGCAGAAACAAAAAGCAGAAAGATAACAGAATATAGGAACACAGAAATATACTTAATATCACTATTATTTCTGTATATCACACACCTGTTCATACGATTACAATACAGATATATATAGGCATCGTTTTGTGTCCAAAAGACACAACGGTTCACCAAATGCTGCAACTGTCCTAATGACAGTTTGCATAACTAACATAAACCGGTTTAGGATAATTACCGGTGTCTAACTTAGGATAAATGCTTAATTATAATATTAATGACACTTAATAATCTAACTTAAGTTTCAATAACATTTACATTTCTAACAAAAACTCTAGCAATTTTCGAACAAAAGGACAGCACAAACATGTTGTTTTCAAAAGATCGTATAAAATCAACGGAATCTCCGTTTTGAGTGTTCTTTATATCGTTGGAAAGGTAGAAGAGTGTACTTTTTTTACTTTTACATTCCAGAGGTTGAAATGATTTAAATAAGGGTCAAAAAAGCCGTTGATTACAGCTGGTCGGGCAAAAAAGCTGGTCGGGCAAAAAAGCTGTCAATTTTCAGCTTTGAATTGTTTAAACTCGTGTGCTTATATAGATATTACACCTATTATGTGCACATTCTGATAGACATAATTAAGAACGATTTGTGACCTTTTGACTTAGTTTGATCATTATTTCGGTTTGGTAATTTTCCACAAAGGGATTTGACTATGATTTGAAATGAGTTTAATATTGTGTTCTATGGTGAGTGATAGATTAACTATATTTACAGTCATATATGAGTATTGAAGCGTGTTTCCATGCATTTAATGTATGATTTGTTCATATATCATTTGTGACATGTATAATTTTTTTAGAACATTCTAAATTTGTGCATTATATACGATTGTTCTATTGTCATCTAACTCATTGAATTCATCTTGAATTAAACATGAATTGAAATCGTTAGTCATGTGCACATTGAACTGATATATCTCACTGCCGTTTGTATGGTGAGTGGTACACCATTGTAGCTAAGTGACGTTACAACGGGAGTATGAATGAACTTTATCACTTAACATTTGATTTGTATTACGACTGTTCCATTTGACTTCAATCCACACAGTTATTTGCTCGTGTGTATGATATGTAAATTGTTAATCTTGAAATAGGTAAGTATTTACTTACCCGTTGAGATTATTACATTTCAGGAAGGAAAGGTAAAAAAGTAGACGGGTCTTCAAGTAAAGTCTGATGTGAAGTGAAATTTAGAGTTGGACTTGTGGTATTTAGTTTTGAACATATGTTGTTTTGGTCGATATTAGTTAGGCTTTTGTATCTAATAGACATCCCGATGAATTTAAATATCATTTTGCTAATATTTTGATTATCATAGGTCGTTACTAATAGATTTAGTATATAAGTTGGAAAACTTTTGAAATGAACTGGAAATATGTTTTAATTAAATAATTTTGAGCCATTAATTATGTGAATCATAGAGTGTTTCATTACATACTAACATGTTCTATCTAATACCAACTACAATGTAAAGGGGAAGATGTTATTGATTTGGATATGCCTCGTGATTTTATATATTGCTTAACGTAATCGTTTGATTCTCTTCAATTCGCCTAACAATTATGTATATTCTTATTACCAAGGTCGTATTCTCCCACATGATTTTTCCTTGTCCTAACCCACACACTATGTTCACCCGTGCTTCTTGCCATCGTTGTCGAGTAATCACACACTCTCCACCGCTACTTCCCACTTTGATAACAATAGCCCAGATAAGTATAAGTTTTTTTTGGCTCTTGTTATTCATTGTCTCTTAGTCTCTCATATTTGTTTGTTACATCTCTTGCATTAGTATGTTGTATAAATTTGATTTTATGAAAATAGGGAAATGCATGTTGATCCATGTAATAGTGATATTGTTTTTACTTGTATATATAAAATGGTTTCCGGATGATCATGTCTTACGCTTGATCGTATCCGATTACATTTGTAATGTATGTTGTCAATAAAGTTGTATCTCTGTATGTTTCAACAAACCAAGTGGTCTCCTAGGATGAGACAAATACAACATGCTAACCAAAGAAACTATCAAAACTTACATCAATGAGAAATCAAATGAAACAATCTAAATCAATATATTACATTCTATCTGCCAAAATCACTAGCCAAAATTTTGATATCATGAATTGATGCTTGTCGTGCAATTTAGGTTGCAGCTGTTGATAAGTTGGACGCGAAAATCCTAGGGCTTTATTTTCTACATGATAATTTTGTATGATCTTGATACTTGAAGAATAAGAGAAGGGTGCTGCATTTTGCTTGATGTAAGACAAAGATTACGTGTTAATTGTTGAATCTATTACTGTGCCCTTGTTTCTTCCAAAGGGTTGCTGCAAATATGTTGGTGCTTGTGTATATGTGAGTTGTTTGTATTCAAAGTTGACCATCTTGGTTGTGTCTTTGTTGTGAGATCAACATGAAAATGACTTTGGTTTTTATCACGGTTTGAGCATTGGAGCATCGTTTTGTTATCAAGCATTATAACTAGATTAAATTTTAAAGACTCGTGCCCCTCGCCGCAACGCGCGGGTATCATAACTAGTTATTTTATAAATAACGAATGTACTAAAAATTCAAGTACGTTTTATAACAGATTAAAAATTCAAGTACGTCTTAACTGAGGAGATAGTTGTTGCTTAAAAAAAGACAGTTACAACTTTAAAAATCAATTATAGCCGAAGAAATATAAATATTTTGATAAAATACAAAACTAAAATGTTTTCTATAATCATTTGCAGCAACTCGTGTACCCCAACTACACTTGTTTCATAACATTCATCTCCATTCCAGCGATATATATTTATGGAAGAAGCATTTGTCGTTTTAAACTTCTTTGAGCAAATTTAACAGTTCACTCCTGGGTTATTATCTCTCACATGCATATTCCCATTCATCAGTGCATTATTTACCCTAAAAATTGAAATAACGGTTCTTCATTTTATCACCCGCGTCGCTAAATAAAATACAAACGACCAGATGATGTTTTGGTAAATTTCATCGATTAACCCTTTATGCATTATCTATGAGACTCGAAAAAAAAATCGTTTTAGGACATTTGGTTGTCATTTTCGGGAAATATAAATCCATTGCCACAAATGTGAGAATTGAATTGAGAAATCAAGAACTCTGTTATTAGACTAAGAAAAGATTACAACTGAAAGAAAACAGAATTGTGATCAAGAGTATGATCTTACATGAATGAATACTCAGTACTTATAGACGAGATGGTTAGAGATGGTTAACAGTTTGTTAATCATCTTAACAACCTTATTACACTTTATCCCTTTATATCTATTGCTTGTTACTTAATAGACCCTTAAAGAATGTGGTAATCACAACTAACTCCTCACATTCTCCACCTTGATTATACATCTTTAAGTAGATTTAACTTTGTTGCATGATAGTTGAACTTTGCTGCTGGCAGAGCCTTGGTTAACATGTCTGCTACATTTTATTCTGTGCTTACTTTGTCAACTATCACTTCTCCTTTCTTTATAATGTCTCTGATAAAATGCAACTTCACATTTATGTGTTTTGTCCTTTCATGATATACCTGATTTCGGGACAAATGTATTGCACTTTGATTGTCACACAGAATTAACACCCCTTCTGGATTTAATCCCAACTCTATTATAAAGCCTTTCAACCAAACTGCTTCTTCAACTGCCTCTGTTAGCGCTATGTATTCTGCCTCTGTAGATGATAATGCTACCACTTTCTGAACTGTAGACTTCCAGCTTATAACACCATCCATCACTTTGAAAACATAGCCACTTATTGACCTTCCCTTGTCCACATCCTTAGCATAATCATAATCTGAAAATCCTTGTATGTTGACTTTATGCCCACCACTAGCTGCTTTGAACACCAGCCCCATATCCTTAGTACCTCTCAAGTACCTAAGAATCCATTTAACAGCTTTCCAGTGATTCTTTCCTGGTTTGGACATGAATATGCTCACTATTCAGTAGCATAACACAGATCCGGTCTTGTACATATCATAACATACAGCAGACTTCCAACTGCCTGTATGTAGGGAACATTTACCATTTCATCTTCTTCTTCTTTTGTTTGAGGAGCATCCAATTTTGACAGCTTTATTTGAGTTCCCATAGGAGTACTTATAGACTTAGCTTCACTCATATTAAACTTGTGAAGAACTTTCTGTATATAGCCGTTTCTTAGTACCCTATTCTTTCTGTCTCTCCAGATTTCCATTCCCAAAATTTTCTTTGCTTCTCCTAACTCTTTCATGTCAAATTTTGCCTTTAACAACTCCTTTGTCTTTCTGATCTCTTCACTATCATCACAAGCCACCAGCATATCATCCACATACAATAGCAGATATACAAAACAGCCTCTTTTGTATTCTCTAATGTACACACAACTGTCATAGATGCACCTTTTGAATCCATTATCAACTATGTAATCATCAAACTTGATATACCACATTCTAGGAGCCTTCTTTAATCCATAGAGAGATCTTTTTAACAAACAAACCTTATCACTGTCGTTTGGACTTTTGAACCCATCTGGTTGCTTCATATAGATTTGTTCTTCTAAGTCACCATGTAGGAATGTTGTTTTGACATCAAGTTGTTCTAGTTCCAAATCCAACACTGCAGTAATTGTAAGAACAACTCTGATAGATGTGTGCTTTACAACTGTGTGAGAAAATCTCAGTGTAGTCTACTCCTTCCTCCTAATAGTAGCCTTTTGCAACAAGCCTTGCTTTATACATTGGTTCAGCCTGGGACTTCTTTTAATCTGTACAACCATTTGCAACCAACCAACTTCTTACCTATTGGTTTATCAACAAGTTCCCATGTCTGGTTTTCATATAAGGACTGCATTAATTTCTTCTTCCATAGCCATAAGCCATCTGTCCTTATCAGGGGAGTCCATTGCATCTTTGAATGAGATTGGCTCATAGCTGGCCTCATTCTCAGCTATAACCAGAGCCACTGCTATCAGATCCTCCCCTTCTCTGTATCTCACTGGTCTGACTATTTTGCCTCCTGGTTCTGTCCCTTGCTAGCTGATAACTTCCATCACCTATTTGCTGTTGATCATGCTCCACCTCAGGCTGATTATTCCTTTCTGAGTCAAGCTCCACCTCAATCTTATGTCCTTGACCTGTCTTATTATCATTCTTCCCAACATCCTTATAGAATAGTCCTTCATTGAACACCACATTTCTACTTAAAATCACCCCTTTTGAACCACCATCACATTTCCATAGCCTATATCCTTTTACTCCATCAGGATACCCCAATAATACACATTTGAGTGCTCTGTCTTCAAGTTTACCTTGATCCATATGAGCATAGGCTACACATCCAAATGGTCTTAACACTGAATAATCAGTCTTCTCATCTGACCAGTGACTGACTGGTGTTTGATTGTCCAATGCCTGCTGATGGTGATCTATTGATGAGATAAGCAGCTGTTGATATTGCTTCACCCCAAAACAACTTTAGCATCCCTGACTGAGACAGCATACATCTAACCTTGTTCAGAAGGGTTCTGTTCATTCTCTCTGCCAATCCATTCTGCTGTGGAGTGCCAGGAACAGTCAAGTGCCTTCTGATTCCATGAGCATGACAGAATTCATTAAACTCCAGATTACAAAACTCTAGCCCATTATCTGTCCTTAACCTCTATACTTTCCTGTCTGTCTGCACCTCCACCATCTGCTTCCACTCTTTGAACTTTTTAAATGCTTCATGTTTAGCCTTTAACAGGTATACCCACACCTTCCTTGAGTAGTCATCAATGATTGACATGAAGTATCTAGCACCACCAAGCGATTCTGTCCTAGCAGGACCCCATAAGTCTGAATGTACATATTCTAGAACTGCTCCACTTTTATGACTGCTTCTGTTGAATTTCACCCTATGTGCCTTACCCATCACATAATGTTCACAGAATTCAAGATCTGTGACTTTGAAATTCCCAAGCAAACCATCTTTCTCTAGTTCTTTCAAACCTTGCAGACTCATATGACCAAGCCTTTAAAAGACGATCGATTTCGTCGTTTGGTGAAGACGATGATAACACATTGTGCGACTCAAAAACAAGTGGGGATTTGGGTTGCGGTTGGTAGTTTGTAATATGAGAAAGCCTCCTTCTTATTGTCTTCCCGAAAGATGAACTTCTTTCCATTCTATCCCATATCATTCTCACTCCTTCAAAACCCTTTTGTCCCAATTAAATTTAAACGCTTTAAATTTAGGGTTTCCTACCAACCAGAAAAGAGAGAAGTAAGAGGAGTAAAATGGAAGAACCCGGATACCAAATTCTCTCTGCGGTATCCTCTTTAACTCAACTATGCCGGTCAACTGAACAACAATATAGGGTTTGTTGACTTGTTTTGGCGATGGTTGTAGTGGTGGTGGTAATGAACTGAATTCCAATTTGGTACGATTTCACCCGATTACCGATGGTGCGACAGTGGTTGAATATCCGATGGATGTTGTGGCTTCCGTTGATGGAGGTGTGATAGGGGAGTTAGGTAGCGGGAGAAGAAATGACAGCGTGGGAGAAGAGGAGAAGAAATGGAAGTGGGTGAAGAAAAAACCTCCTAAGAATGAGAAGAAATGGCAGTGCTTGGCAGCATGGGAGAAGAAAAATCAATTGTTCCCAATGAACTGCAAGTCTCTAGTTTGAAATTTGAATTCTGTGCAACAACAAGTTGTACATCATGCTTTAGATTCTTATACCTTTTAAAATTCAATCACATTGCTTTAGTTAGTTGTACATTAAGCATAAAGAGTTGTTTTTAAGACTAAGAGACTAAGGTAGAGTTTGTATTAAAGGATTTTGGTATACCAGGATTTAAACATGACGGAATTTAAAAATAACAGGATTCAAATGTGACAGGATTTGAATCATGTCATGTGTTTGGTTTGCAGGATTTCAAGTTCAGTTATTTGTAAAATCTTGTATATTTGCAAATGTATCAAATAATAATATGGTAAAGCAGGTAAGTGTACAAGAATTAATATAAGGTATGTTAAAAGGTTGGCAAAGTGTAGATAGGTTGGGGTAGGTAGGTAGGGGTGGGTGGGTGGGTGAGGTGGGTAGAGTGTGCCAGATGTGAATGGGTAGTGTGGAATGAGTGTGTATAGGTAGATGTGGGTAAGTTAGAATGGATGAGGATATGATACGATGTATATTTGGTGTGGGATTGTTGGCAGTAAGGTAAGTAGGTAGGTAGTAAGGTAAGGGTGGGGTGGGTAGGGTTGGGTGAGAAGTGGTAGTTTAGGGTGGGTATGTATATGTAGATATAGATGCCGTAGGATGAGAGAGAGTAAGATACGATGTCTTGTTGGGTTAGGGTGGGGATGGGTAGTGTGGTAGGTATGGTTGGTAGAGGTAGGGTGGGTAGGTACGGTAGAGTATGGTACAATGGATTGATGTAGGTAGGTAGTGTTAGATAGTTATCATTGTTTGTTATACATAGTTAGGGTAGAGTAGGGTAAGGTAGGGTGGGCTGAGGTAGGTGTTGGTAGGGTAGGATGGGGTAGTGTGGGTGGGTACGGTAGAGTATAGTATAATGGATTGTTGTAAGTAGGTAGTATTAGATAGTTATCATTGTTTGGTATATGTAGTTACGGTAGAGTAGGGTACGGTAGGATGGGTAGGTGTTGATAGGGTAGGGCAGGATCAATATGTATCTATAGGTGGTGGTTACGTTGAGGATCAGAATAATATTGTCATTTGGTCAGTAATTCGAAATGTAAATGAGATTATGAAATAATAGGGAGTAGGAAAGAATTCTAAAACCTTAATGCTATAGGGAAAATGAAATCTCTTTTTTTTTTTTTTTTTGCCAAACATGACAATAGATGATTTTTAAATGAAAATCCCACCGGTTTCTTTAAAATCCCGCAAACCAAACGCCACGTATAAATGTATTATATAGTAGTATAAATATATAATAATTTGTGAAGAACATCCTTATGATCGAAGATTCAAACATCTAACCTATTAAAAACATTATGTAATAATAATGGACAAAAACATACAACTAATTAAGTAAATATGACAAAAGACGTACTGCATTAAAAAGACACTACATTAAAAATTTAAACCACAAACTAAACAGCTTTGAAATCAACGAAGTACAATTGCGTGCACCCTACCAAGTTTCACTTTTCCCAAACTAAGAAAACAATAAAAAATCAAGTTATTTTTTGAAGTTGATGCTTAAGGCCTCAGTCCAAGTGGCTGACGATCTTAGTGATGCCTTTAGAATTCTCAAACCCTGCAAACAAGAGAAAATAAATAAACAAATGAAAAAAATTAATGCAAATATATATAGTTAAATTGAATTGGTTAATAGTACTCATTAAGTTTGCATGAAGTATATACATACCTCTTCCAAACCGATGCTAACCTCATGTCTTTCGATATCATTAAGAGGAACTTTCAACTTACTCATGATATACATGCTTGAAATGGATACTGACGGAGTTGCAACCAAATCATCCATCACCAAAAACATACAAGATCGCTTAAGTAGCTGCCCTTCAATTCTTGGGTCGACAAAACAGACAAAATGAAAACGAGAATCCAAAGAGTACTGCTTCTGATTGCTAAATTCTAACCAGATGTCGGTATCTTTGGAAGATGAAAAACATTATAAATACGGATCATACATTGCTTGACTCAAAGGAAAAATCTGGTTTTTGGAAATAAAAGGGAGCGCAAAATGTGGAGTAGTAAAAATATCCATCAAATCTTGAGACTTTAGATGCCTTAATTTCTGATTTCAAATTCATCATACTTTTAAAAATATTGTCAATGCACACCAAAGAAGAAGAGCCATTCAGCAAAACACTAATTAAAGTACCAAATGAAATTGATAAAAAACCAAAAACAAAGTCTAAAAAATCTTCTTCTGCTTCTGCAAATAGAAGCTTTCCGGTTGACTTCTGCAAAGACACTTGTAATAACAACTTTGAACTGCTTGTGGATGCCTCTTTTTTCAATAAACTACCCCGGTCAGAGTTACTTTGTTGAAGATGAACAAACTTACGGCAAGGTGTGGTTTAACCAAAAACAAAATAGGTTAATGCACATTCCGATGATAATGCCAATCTTAGAATACCTAAAATCTGAAAAATAACAGGAATAAGAAATTTACGAAGGATTAAAAATCCATAACAAAATATATATGATTCTGTTTAAATAATAAGCTTTAAATGTACTTATTATCGATCTGTTCACGAAGTCAACTGTTCTCTCCTCTAAATGGCTTGAGTCAGTTATTCCAAGATCATTGAGAAGTTGAATGCACCCTCCAAAAGATCATCCGAAACGATATAACTCGTCATATCAGAAACAAATACACCACCACCAGCACTACCAGTATCCTTGAAACGGACCTCCCGGTTCATCAATTTGCCACACTTTCTCATTCTGCACCTTGTGCTATTACAACTGCTGAGCTGATAATAGAACGATTGATTGCATTTCCTTTCTTGACATAAGAAGTGTTTCATAGGCTCTCTGTCTATCTTCAAAGTAAGCTTCCTGCAGAGATCATACGATTGACTTCTTGGGTTTAAAAGCATATGTTTGCCCTCAGCCGTAGACAGGTAACACTCAGGAAGATCGACAAGACTTTGGTACAAGTTGTTCAAGCTCGGAAGAGCGTCAGACTTTTTATCATCATTTTCCCTCAAGAGCCTGACAATTGTACCCAGAGGCATTGCTATGAAGCTCAATAGAATATCAACTGTAGTATAAGGTGATTAGCAATCTCTAAGGGGTGTATAATACAATATGTGTGAAGATAGAAGGGTTAGTTGTATAAATAGTTTGTTAATATTCTGTTAACAACTATTAACAGAATTAGCTATAAATAGATACAGTAGCTACATGTATTAGTTCAGTTCAAGTTTCTGTAATACTTTCACAATCAGTTACAATTCATCTTCAATAATCATTCTTCCATTTCTCAATCATATTCTCTCACAATTGGTATCAGAACCAGGTTGTAATTGTGCGACCTGTGCTGCGTTTGTCACCACCTGCTCCTCTCTGCAATCTGTTTGCATCAGTGAATTCAAGAATCGTTGAACGTGAGAGATGGTGACTACAAAATTTGATTTGGAGAAGTTCGATGGCAAGAATGACTTTGGGCTATGGCGAGTGAAGATGAAGGCCTTACTAGTACATCAAGGGGTTGTTGATGCCCTTGACGGAGACGATCAGCTACCCAACACTCTGACTCAGAAAGAAAGTAGAGACATTCTATCAAAAGCCCACAGTGCAATCATCTTGAGTCTAGGTGACAGAGTCCTCAGGGAAGTGTCAAAAGAAACAACGGCAGCAGGACTTTGGGCGAAGTTAGAAGCCTTGTACCTGACCAAATCTCTGGCAAACAGACTGTACCTCAAGAAGAAATTGTATACTTTCAAAATGGCATCTGGTCACTCTCTACCAGATCATGTTGATGAATTCAACAAGTTGGTGTTAGATCTTGAAAATATTGAGGTGAGAATTGAAGAAGAAGATAGAGCCATCATCTTTCTCTCCTCTTTACCCTCTACGTATGAGCACTTTGTTGATACTCTTATGTTTGGGAGAAACACCCTCTCAATGGATGAAGTCTTGGCTGCCATTAACTCCAAGGAACTCAATAAGAAGTCTGAGGTAAAGTCAGAACCCATGGAGAGTCTATCTGTCAGGGGCAGGCCAGAAAGAAGAGAGTACAAGAAGAAAAACTCAAGGTCCAAGTCAAGGGGAAAGAGAAGATGTTTTGAATGTCAGTCTGAGTCTCACATCAGAAGAGATTGTCCAGAGTGGAAACGGAAAAATGCTGATGGGGCTAGAGCTCAAAATGTACAGAAAGAAGAGGCCCAAACTGATGGGTATGATAGTGCAGATGTACTAGTGGTGTCCAAAGATAAAATGAAAGATGAATGGATATTGGACTCAGGGTGTTCCCACCACATGACACCAAATAAAGACTTACTTACAGAATTCAAGGCTGAGAAAGCAGGGAGTATGCTGCTTGGTGATGACAGTCCGTGTGATATAGCTGGAACAGGATGTGTAGTCCTAAGTCTGAATGATGGTACAGAGTACAAGCTGTGTGATGTAAAGTACATACCAAAGTTAAAAAGAAATTTGATATCACTAGGAAGTCTTGAAAATGAAGGAATGCATGCCAAGGTGGGAAATGGAAAGATGAAGGTAATCAAGGGGTCAAGAATTGTTATTCAGGGGACAAAGATGAATAACAATATATATGTCCTTGATGGTATTGTGCAGGCTTGTGTGAGCACTAGTAAGAGCTGCATGAAAGACGAGTCCATGCAGTGGCACTCAAGATTGGGCCACATGAGTGTTCAAGGCCTCAAAGAATTGAAGAAACAAGGAGTTCTTGGGGAGACAATAATATCAGATCTTGAATTTTGTGAACACTGTGTAATGGGAAAATCACACAGAGTCAAATTTAATAGAAGCTGTCACAAGTCTACTTCTGTATTAGAGTATGTTCATTCAGACTTATGGGTCCAGCCAGAACTGAAACACTTGGAGGTGCAAAATACTTCATGTCCATCATAGATGACTTCTCAAGGAGGGTGTGGGTTTACCTTTTAAAGGGCAAACATGAAGCATTTGAGAAGTTCAGAGATTGGAAGACTATGGTGGAGACTCAAACGGACAAGAAAGTGAAGACTCTAAGAACTGACAATGGGTTGGAATTCTGCAATCATGAATTCAATCAGTTTTGCAAAATTCATGGGATTAGGAGGCACTCGACAGTACCTGGTACACCACAGCAGAATGGCTTGGCAGAAAGGATGAATAGGACTCTTCTAAATAAGGTCAGGTGCATGTTATCTCAGTCTGGAATGCCCAAAGTGTTTTGGGGTGAAGCTGTAACTACTGCTGCGTATCTAGTCAACAGATCCCCATCATCAGCTATAGACAATCAGACTCCCATTAGTCAGTGGAATAATGAGAAGACAGATTATTCATTTCTTAGAACATTTGGTTGTATAGCATATGCTCATGTAGATCAAGGCAAGTTGGAAGATAGAGCTTGCAAATGTGTTTTACTGGGATACCCTGAGGGTGTAAAGGGTTACAGATTATGGAAATGTGATGTGGAAGCCACAAGGTGATATTGAGCAGAAGTGTGACTTTCAATGAGAACATGTTCTACAAAGACTTGAGTAAAACTACAGATAATATGAGTACTAGTGATCAGCTTGAGGTGGAGTTTGATACAAACAGTAAAGATCAGAAGCAGCCTGAAGTTCAACAGCCAAATATAGACCCTGATGACAGACAGCAGAATTATCAGCTAGCCAGAGACAGGAGCAGAAGGCAGATAGTGAAACCAGTTAGATACAGGGAAGATGGTGATTTAACTGCAGTGGCCTTCTCTGTTGCTGAGTATGAAGCAAACTGTGAACCCATGTCATTTAAGGAAGCAATGAAGTCAGCTGA
The DNA here is from genome assembly GCA_020465985.1 of Centrapalus pauciflorus. Lineage (NCBI taxonomy): Eukaryota > Viridiplantae > Streptophyta > Magnoliopsida > Asterales > Asteraceae > Centrapalus > Centrapalus pauciflorus. Next base: position 139,862 of record JAANYP010000221.1, read on the forward strand.
TAAAGAAAAATGGCTCACAGCTATGGAAGAAGAAATGCAGTCTTTACATGAGAATCAGACGTGGGAGTTAGTTGACAGACCACAAGGCAAGAATGTAGTGGGATGCAAATGGCTGTTCAAGTTGAAAGAAATGCCAGGACAGACAGAACCAAGGTTCAAGGCAAGGTTAGTTGCTAAGGGATTCAGTCAGAAGGAGGGCATAGACTACACTGAGATTTTCTCTCCTGTAGTTAAACACACATCCATCAGAGTGGTTCTGGCTATTACTGCTGTTAAGGATCTTGAATTGGAGCAGTTAGATGTCAAAACTGCCTTTCTACATGGAGATTTAGAAGAAGAAATATATATGACACAGCCAGAGGGGTTCAGTCATATTGAAGCTGGTGATAAAGTGTGTCTGTTGAAAAGATCCTTGTATGGATTAAAGCAAGCCCCAAGAAGATGGTATATAAAGTTTGACAGCTACATAATTGCACACGGATTCATAAGATGCAGTTATGACAGCTGTGTGTATTACAAGGAGTACAGGAGAAATTGCTTCATATATCTCTTGTTATACGTAGATGACATGTTGATGGCATGTGACAGTCAACAAGAAATAGATGACACAAAGAAGATGTTAAAGAATCAGTTTGATATGAAGGAAATGGGAGAAGCAAAGAAGATCTTAGGTATGGAGATCTATAGAGATAGACAGAAGAAGATGATTAAACTGTCTCAAGCAGGCTATGCTCAGAAAGTCATTCAAAAGTTCAATATGAATGATTCTAAGCCTGTTGATACTCCTATGGGTGGTCACATCAAATTGTCAACACTAGATTCTCCAAAGAATCAAAAGGAAGAAGATGAGATGGAGAATGTTCCGTATACTCAAGCAGTGGGGAGTTTACTATATCTAATGGTCTGTACAAGACCAGACTTGTGTCATGCAACAGGAGTAGTAAGCAGATTCTTAGCCAATCCAGGTAAGAATCACTGGAATGCTGTAAAATGGATCATGAGGTACTTAAAAGGCACTTATGACTTGGGATTAGTGTTTAAAGGTGGAGCTGATAGTCAGAACAGAGGTCCAATTCTTGGGTACTCAGATTCAGATTATGCTAAAGACATAGATAAGGGAAGGTCCATAAGTGGGTACATCTTCAAAGTCTATGGTGGTACAGTGAGCTGGAGATCATGTTTGCAGAAAGTTGTTGCATTGTCTTTGACAGAGGCAGAGTATGTGGCCTTAACAGAAGCAGTTAAAGAAGGAATATGGCTTAAAGGGCTAATCTCAGATCTTGGTGTTGATACTCAAGAGACTTGGATTAAGTGTGATAATCAAAGTGCTCTTCATCTCACAAGAAATCAAGTTTATCATGAGAGAACTAAACACATAAATGTGAAGTTACACTTCATTAGAGATGTTGTAAGTTCAAAGGAGATTCAAGTTGAAAAGGTTCCTACAGAAGATAATACAGCTGATGTTCTTACTAAAGCACTGCCAAAGGAGAAATTTAAATATCATGTGAAACAGATGGAATTACTTAGAGAGTTCTAATCAAGGTGGAGAATGTAGTATAAGGTGATTAGCAATCTCTAAGGGGTGTATAATACAATATGTGTGAAGATAGAAGGGTTAGTTGTATAAATAGTTTGTTAATATTCTGTTAACAACTATTAACAGAATTAGCTATAAATAGATACAGTAGCTACATGTATTAGTTCAGTTCAAGTTTCTGTAATACTTTCACAATCAGTTACAATTCATCTTCAATAATCATTCTTCCATTTGTCAATCATATTCTCTCACATCAACAAAGCTGTGATTAGCTACAGCGTATGCGACTCTATTTGTCACCTTGTCCACTACTACTTTTATCGAGATTTTGGATTCGTTTTCGGTTGTAGCAGACATGATTTTTAAACACAAAACAATGAATAAAAGAGAACAATTTCAGTACTATAGAAGTACTGTTGTAAGAACATGCATATGCTTGATACAAGAGTGCTATTTAAATTATTTGAAAACCGAAGAGTTTACGTTGAAGTTTTAAGACGACCCCAGTTTCCATGCACACGTGACATTGGGAAGACTCAAAATACATTTTCGAAGTGGGATACATTAATTAGTTGGATACGTCTTGGAACTAAAACAAATTAAATTCAATTCTCTTTTGTTGTTGATCAACTGTTTGAAATGGACATGGATGAAAAAAATAATGTTTGACTACTTTTCTTGGCCTAAAATTTAAATTTCATGTCTTTTTTCGACCAAAACACAATTTCACATTACCTTTCTTGGCCAAAAATTTTACAATACCTTTATTTGAAAATAAAAGTGATTTTCCCTCATAATCATTTGTAAAAAGAGGGTTTACACTTTTATTTTTTTAATCATTTAAGGTAACAAACTTTATAACTTTTTTTCATTTAAAGTAACAAATTACGTTTATTGGTAAAACATGAAAGTTTGATCATTTTTCTTAGTGAAAATGACATCAAATAGCTCTGAACTTTTGACTTTGTACACATTTACGTAGTGAACTTTTTTTTGTGCACATTTGGTGGTCAAAGTTTCAAATTTGTTCCAATTTGGTAGTTGTCGTACCTTTTAACCAGTTGCTTCCGGTTTCGATGCCTACATGGACAATTTTTTGATGACGTGGCTAGCCGTTTTTATATTACTCGGTTTTATCACGTGGCAACCCGTTTTTTAAAATCACCCGTGTTTATAACGCCGTACGAAATTAAGAAATCACCCGGGTTTATAACATCGTTTTTTAAAAAACCCGGTTATAAACCCAGGTGATTTTAAAAAACGGGTTGGCACGTTGATAAAACCAAGTATAATTTAAAAACAGATAGCCACGTCATTAAAAAATTGTCCACGTAGTCATCGAAACCGGAAGCAACCGGTTAAAAGGTACGCCAACTACCAAATTGGAATAATTTTGAAACTTTGACTACCAAATGTGCACAAAAAAAAGTTCACTACATAAATGTGTACAAAGTCGAAAGTTCAGAGCTATTTGATGTCATTTTCCCTTTTTGTTATTGTAAATAAATTTGGTTACATTAAACAAAAAAAAAAATTTTTAAAAGACAAATTTTATTAACCCAACAATCAACAAATGTCAAAAGGTTGTCTCCAAGGTGGAAAGCCTCGAGTCAAATCTACATGGAATTTTCAATAAACATTCACTAAAAAACTACAAATCTAAGGGTGCGTTTAGTTACCAAAAATTTTCAAAATTTTCATCTCACTTTTCAACAAAAATGAAATCTTGTTTACTTAACAACAAGTTCATAAATTTTCATTTCACTTTTTAAAATACCACTTTTCATATTCTCTCTCTTACTTTTCTATTACATACCCTATTTCTTTATAATACTCTCTTTCTCTCTCCTAATTTTCAATCACATATCCTATTTTTTTATTTTATAATCACTTATCTTATTTTTCTAAAAACTAAAACTTCATCGTCTAAACAAGTTTTCACTTTTCATAGAATCCCTTGTTTTTTTCTAAAAACTATAACTTGAAAACTGAAATTGAAAAATGGCTAGTTTTCGTTAACTAAACGCACCCTAAGGGATTAATAGACCACTTCTACCGGTTGACTTGTAACGAATCTTTCCGATTAGCAAACCAAAGAGCAGTTAGTTTTCGGATCGATGATTATCAATGTCATTCATTACCTTATAATTCATCCAACCAAGCATCCCTTAATGTATTAAAACCACCACAACACACATCTTACATAACTCGTTAAGACTGAAAATCTTAATGCCCAATTTACTATTTAAAATTTTTATCTTTAAGAAACAAACTACTTTGTTTACGTACGTTCACAAGCCATCCAAAAATTTATGAAGTAATATAGCAAAAAAAGAAGATTCGTTAAAACTGCAAATTCAAAACTATAAATTTTAGGAATACAGAAATTTATACCATGATCACAAAATAAACTAGTTGGTGATTGCTATTCCTCGCCAAAAAAACTAACCACAAATTAAAGGGATTCTGACCCATAAGCATGCTCCATAAATTCAAAAAATCAACTTCGTTCAAGCAATAACATGTTGCATCCTTATTTTATTTTGCTTCGATCATCTCCTTTTAGCAAAGCATCAGACAAAGTTGACAAAGATTTAAAAGAAGCTTTCAAAATCTTCAAACCATGCAAACAAGAAAAAGTAAATTAATTTCATAATAGATAAAAAAAAAGCAACAACAGAATAAAAAAATTATAATAATACTGCAAAGCAGAAGATTTTAGGCAGTACCTCTTCAATGCCAATTCTTACTTCACGTTCTTCAACATCATTCAAAGGAACATTCAACTTATTCAACATGGCAATGGTTGAAATAGAAGATAAAGGAGTCAAAACAAGATCATCTGTCAAGATATACTTAGCAGGGCCCTTCAAAACTCTACCACGCACTCCTGGATCTTTAAATGTCATAGTGTCACATCTTTCGCCTTTTGTAGTACAATTCAACCAAACATGCATGTCTCAAGTATACATTGTAAACAGAAGAACAACCAGGATAAGCGGTACTAATACAATAAACTTGGGGAATTTTTGAAACATTCAGAGAAAAATGTTGTTTCTTGAAACATAATATCATGATAAGAGGGGATGAAGTAGCACATCTTTGAGATCTTGCGACTTTATGTATCCAACATTCATATTGGAAATGCTAGCAAACAAGTTATCAAAACACTCAATAGATGAATTACCAGTCATCAACTTGCCAATCATTGTTCCAAATGGGATTTCTAAAAAACCAAGAACAAAGTCGACAAAATCTTCGTCAGCCTCTGCAAACAAAAACTTGGAGGATGATTTTTGCAAAGTACCTTTCAACGTCAAATTCTCTGCTGCTGTCACTACTTCATTACTTGTTAAGCTCGGGCACAAAGTTCCTTGTCTATATGTATAAATATCTCGAGCATGGTTAGTGCTTTTAAAAACAATGTATGTTGATGGACATTTGAATAACAGTGCCCCTTTTAGAAGAATAACGATCTGAAAAACAATAAAAAAATAATTTTGATGTTTTAACATCCAAATACATTTAGATAATAATATACAAATAAAGCCAAGATCACAGAGCAATTTAATAGCAAGGCCTGCTGTATTAGGAAACACATGAAGATCATCGGTGACAATATAAGTTGTCACATCAGAAAAAAACACACTGATGGGTAACGATGCCGGATAGATAATTAATTAGCGAACGACCTCCGGATGCCAAACCTGAGGTTCGGTATTCGGAGTAAGGGGTTATCTATTATTTAGGATAACTAACCTTCCTGAAAACAAGGAAAGTGTATATCTAAAACCCCCGAGGATATCCTTAGGGATATACCCATCGAACCTCTATAAATAGAGATCATAAAGCACACCGGAGAGGTACGCATTCTATACACACACATTCGATTCGCTTATCATCGTGAACTGACTTAAGCATCGGAGTGTCTTCCCGAGGAGACCCCTCCTGGGTTTTGGAGGTGGTATAATTCGACCGGAGAAGAAGAAGTTTCTCGACGTCTCAACATTGGCACCATCCGTGAGACCGACTAGATACCATCAAGAAACCTGAGAATGTCTGGAAACAATTCTTTTGATGCTTTGGGAAACTTGGGTACACCAAGAACAACCCAGACCCCCAACGAGCCAAGAAACAACGCTAACCTGCAACCAGTACCGTTGCCATTCACACCGGGCAGGTTCTCAAAGGAGCAAGTCGAAAGTTTCTTGAAAGACAACGCCTCGTAGTTAAATGCTATGATGGAAAACTACAGCAGAAGACAGATAACCGTAGGTATGATTCCTTGCAATCTCTTTCCTGGAGAAGAAAATCCAACTCCACCTGGGGTGACTATTCCCCCCAATCACGCACCCCCTTCTAAGTGGGGTGTATTCTCAACAAGATATAGATGCCTACTCGCGGGCAAATGCAGGAGTTCCGGTGAATACTATAGTCACCATCAAAGTGGAATTCCTGAAGTAACGAACCCGATGGTGGTTGGCTCCATCCCGCTTTCCACGTCAATCGCTCCCTGCTCTAAGTGCCAAATCCCTTCTAGTGCTGCAAACGCGATTTGTCCAGTAAGTTCCCAAGCGTATGTAAATACTCAACTCGTTTCAATTCCTGAAGTCAAGCGAACTGCACCAAACGATGACTTATCTAAGCCATACTCGTCCTTTGAAAGCTTGAATAACATTCCGCATGTTGAATGTGGCCCATTAACTCATAGAATCGCAAGCTTTCCATTGCAAAAAAGCTTGGACCTACCGTGGGAAATACGAATGTACGACGGAACGACGGATTCGGAAGATCACCTCAAGCTGTTCGAGTCAATCATGGATCTCAAACAACAACCAATGCATGTTTGGTGCCGAATGTTTGCAGCAACGCTACTAGGAACCGCCCGTTTATGGTATAACAACCTGCGGGAAGCATCCATCGACAGTTACGCTGAGTTCAAAATGAAATTACGGGCAAATTTCTTGCAGCAAAAGAAATTTCAGAGACATGAAGCAGAGGTATTAAGTAAAGGACAAAAGGAGAACGAATCCATCAGAGAATATTACGAACGATATTTACTTGAGAGCCAACAAATTGCAAACCGGACGGACAGTCTGGTGGTAAAAGGCTTCATAATTGGCTTAAGGCCGAGTCAATTGTATGAAAAATTTATGAGAAATCCACCAAGAACCATAGAAGATATGATGACACGAACCCTCTTGTTCATACGCTCTAAGGAGTCCGTAGCCGAGAAAAGATTGATGGTCGGCGGAAAAAGGGACCGAAAGGACAAAGAGCCATATTCATCTAGCCGAGAAGCGAGAAAAGATAAAAAACGAAGGGATAGGTCACCATATGGACACTCATCGTTGATGAAGACACCCAAAGAAATACTAGCTACAGAAGACGTACGCTCAAGTTTCAAACCACCAAACAAGATACAGACTCCGGCCCACAGAAGAGACAAGTCCAAGTGGTGTGATTTTCACGAAGACTTTGGCCACGAAACAAATAGTTGTATGGATTTGAAGCGAGAAATTGAGTCTTGCGTAAGAGACGGAAGGCTGGCCCACCTGGTAAAAGGAGTGAAAAATACTAACCCGCGGAAAGATCCGGACTCGGGAAGGAAGAAATACTTTTGGCAATGGAATGAAAGAAAAGATGATCGAAAGCCTACCGAACCTGTGCCTCGGGTAGAGAAAGAAATAATGGCTTTCTATTATGACGTCGAACGACCTCCGAAATGAAGGATCAGTAGGATTCCAACTATACATTTTTCGGACAATGATAGACCCGAAAAAGCTAGTGGTTTGGAACCTCTTTTGATATCCCCCGTGATAGAAAATCAGGGGATCCACCGAATATACATAGACACCGGAAGCGCAGTAGAAATCATGTATGAACATTGCTTTGAAGAAATGCCCGCGCGCCTGCGACGATTATTACGACCATCAAGGGATCCGGTCATCGGATTTTCGGGGGAAAAAGCTTGGCCTTTAGGAGAGATAAGACTCCCAGTAACCCTTGGAGTAGACCCCTATTATCGAACCGAATTACTGGATTTTTTGGTCATACGATCACAATCTCCTTTTAACCCGATTTTTGGTCGTCCCGCTCTCCGACAGTGGAGTATGATTCCATCTACCGCCCACAATATAGTTAAATTCCCAATTGATGATTGGATAATAGTATTAACAGGTGAAAGGATTAAGGCGAGCTACGTAGCAGTCCAGGAAATTTCCGCTCCGAAGCAAAAGGAGAACTGAGAATCCGAAAAAGAGTTGATAATAGTTAACAAGCAATATCCAGATCAACCGGTAGGAATAGGGGCGGATCTTACCCCCTATGTACGACGCGAACTAATCACGATATTACGGGATAACGTCGACGTATTCGCCTGGCGAACTGAAGATATGACAGGAGTCCCAAGAGGGCTGGCTGAGCATAAGCTCAATACGGACGCACATAAGAAACCTATGAAATAGATCAAACGCCCGCAATCAATCAAGAGGAATGATGCCATCAACGCTGAAGTCGAAGGATTGGTGAAAGCAGGAATCATCCGCGAAGTGAAGTATCCAGAGTGGATTAGCAACCCCGTACTACTAAAAGAAGTCCAATGGAACTTGGCGTATGTGTGTGGACTTCACAGACCTCAATAAAGCATGCCCGAAGGACAGCTACCCCCTACCGGAAATCGATCAGAAGGTCGAATCCCTAAGCGCCTCTAAGTTTAAATGCTTTCTAGATGCGTATAAAGGATACCACCAGATCAAAATGGCAGAAACCGATGAGGAAAAGACAACATTTTACACGGAAAAAGGAACTTATTGATACCAGAAAATGCCATTCGGTCTCAGAAACACCGGGGCAACCTACCAAAGATTGGTAGACAAGATTTTCGCTTCTCATATAGGGCGGAATATAGAAGCATATGTGGACGATATAGTCATAAAAAGTTCAGACGAAGAAAACCTGTTGGCCGATGTTGAAGAAACATTCCACACACTACGACGAACCGACATGAAACTTAACCCCAAAAAATGTTCGTTCGCGGTTAAGTCCGGAAAATTCTTGCGAAACCTGGTAGATAATCAAGGAGGAATTTCGGCCAACCCTAAGAAGATCCAGGCCATCATACAAATGGAGTCACCGTAAACCTTGAAGGAGATCCAATCCCTTAGTGGAAAACTAGTAGCTTTAAATCACTTTTTATCCAAAGCAGCCGAAAGGAGCTTGCCTTTTATTCAAGACACTAAAAGGTTGTGTCAACGGGAAAGATTTTAGATGGACACAAGAAGCAGAAATGGTTTTTCAGGGATTAAAGGAACATCTTCAGAGACTTCCCACTCTAGCGGCTCTGAAGCCTGGAGAAGCTTTATTCGTGTACGTGGCGGCAGCCCGCGTCAGTAAGCGGAGTTTTAGTAGCCGAGAGAGGGGAGTCCCAAAAACCGATATACTTCGTAAGTCAGACGCTTCAAGGACCGGAAACCCGCTATCAGGATGCGGAAAAGCTAGTGTTAGCCTTGGTTCATACCGCTAGACGCCTACGCAGGTACTTCCTGGCCCACAATATCACGGTTCTAACTAATGAACCTTTGCGGCACATTCTCCTAAAACCAGAAAACTCAAGCCGAATGACAAAATGGGCTATAGAACTCGGAGAAAACATGACATCGTGATTCGGCCGCGGACTGCGATAAAAGGGCAGATCCTAGCAGATTTCATAGCAGAGATGCCTCGAGTGAAAACTAATACTCAAATAACTTGCTCACATGCTTCGACAAAAGTCTGGACGCTGTTCGTGGACGGAGCATCAAATGTCGAAGGAGCCGAAGCAGGCCTCATAATAACTGATCCGGACGGAGTAGAAACAAATTATGCACTACGTTTAGAATTCCAGGCTTCTAACAATGAAGCGGAATACGAAGCCATGATAGCAGGTTTGGAACTCGTTGCACAATTGGGAGCATGCCAATTACAAGTATTTGCAGATTCCGCAATAGTAATAAAGCAAATAGAAGGGGAATACGAGGCTACAGAAAAACACATGCAGGCTTACCGAGACCAAGTCAGAGAGCTAAGCAAAAAGTTCAAACTCATAGGGTTCCGGCACATCCCCCGATCAAAAAATAAAAGAGCAGACGCATTAAGTAAGTTGGCAACCTCCTCATTTGCACATTTAAATAAACAAGTGCTGGTTGAACTCGTTTCCGAACGAAGCATTAAACCAAAAGCCATCACGGCAATCGGGGAAACCGAGGCAGATTGGATGACCCCTATTATCGATTATCTAACTACCGGTATCACCCCGGCGGATGAAAACTTAGCAAGGCAAATAAGAATCAAAGCCCCCAAGTATGCAATTCGAGAAGGACAACTATACAAGAAAGGATTCCTCACACCATGGATGCGTTGTGTGAATTCGGAACAGGCAGATTATGTGCTAAGAGAGGTACACCAAGACATTTACCACATGGGAGCAAAGACAATAGCACAAAAGGTTAACATGTTAGGATATTATTGGCCTACAATCTTCAGGGATTCGAAAAAGCTAGTTAAAAGTTGCGACGAATGTCAAAAAAACGCGCCAATAATTCACCAACCCAAGCACAATCTCATTAGTATTCACTCAGCTTGGCCTTTTTACAAATGGGGAATAGATTTGGTAGGTCCATTACCGAAGGCCCCAGGAGGGTATCGCTTTCTAATTGTAGCCATTGATTATTTTACTAAATGGGTAGAAGCAGAACCGCTAACAGCCATGACTAGTAAAGCGGCAACAAAGTTTTTGTGGAAAAATGTTATTTGCAGGTACGGAATACCCGACGAACTCGTTAGTGACAATGGGGCCCAATATACAGACGGAGCGTTTAAAAAAGTGGTGCACCGAGCTTGGCATAAAGCAACACTTTACCTCAGCAGCCCACCCTCAAGCCAATGGGCAAACCGAGGTAACCAACCGGACAATCAAAGACGGACTGAGAAAGAGGTTACAAGCGTCAAAAGGAGAATGGGCGGATGAGCTGCAACATGTCCTTTGGGATATTCGAACAACAGCTCGGACAGGAACCGACGAGACCCATACAGCCTGGTCTACGGATCTGAAGCGGTACTGCCACCAGAAATTCGGGTAACCACACACCGAACCCAGGCGGTCGATATGTACGATAATGACGAGCAAATCCGAGCAAACCTGGACCTCAAGGACGAACGAATCGAAGAAGCTACTATCCGCATGGCAAGATATAAGGAATCCACCGAAAGATTCTACAATAAATGGGTGAGACCCACACAATTCCGACCTGGAAACTTAGTTCTTCGCAGAAGTGAAGCCAGCAGAACCACCAGTCAAGGAAGCTTATACCCTAAATGGGAGGGCCCGTACAGGGTAATTGAAGCATACGAGGACGATTCTAACATATTAGAAGACCTACAAGGGAACTCAATCCCCCGTACATGGCACGCCATGAATCTACCCAAATACTATATCTAAGCTTAGATAGGTCTAAAGCAAACAATTCAATTTCTTTAGTTTCCTCTCTGTATGAGTATTGATTATTTTACGAACGTTTTTTAATTATGATTGAATAAAACAGAGTGTTCGCTCCCGAACGAATTTCAGTACATACGCGTAGCGTTGTCCATATACTTTTTCAGGCTAAGTGTGGCCTGCCTTGTGCACAAGTAAAAGAACATAGCCTAAGGCAAGGCTCAACAGAGCCGCACACCTCCGCTATACTCTATGGCTTCTCTAAGCCGAACGATCTCCCTTGTCCGGAGAACAAGTAAGAGAACATAGCCTAAGGCAAGGCTCAACAGAGCCGCAAGCCACCGCTATACTCTATGGCTTCTCTAAGCCGAACAATCTCCCTTGTCCGGAGAACAAGTAAAAGAACATAGTCTAAGGCAAGGCTCAACAGAGCCGCACGCCTCCGCTATACTCTATGGCTTCTCCAAGCCGAACAATCTCCCTTGTCCGGAGAGCAAGCAAAAGAACATAGCATAAGGCAAGGCACGACAGAGCCGCACGCCTTCGCTATACATTATGGTTTCCCGATAACTGAACTATTTCCTTTGATCGGAGAAAAAGTAAAACATACTTCACAAAAGCAATTTTGAACAAGAAATAGTAATATACAAAAGCATAAAGGAAACCCAAAGGAGTACTTTACAAACCCAACAAAAAAAAAATAACAGGAACAGGTTCAAAGCTACAACACCTAACCAAACAAATTCCCCAAGCTACTCAAGTCTTCGGGCGATGTGGCCTTTAGAGCATCAAGAATAGGCCACGGGTATCCAAGAATGCATTAAAAGCGTCCTCAATCTGAGCTTCAGCACCCACGTCAATTTCAGAAGGAGCGTCCAGTGCTAACTCTGCCCGTATTTGTTCACGTCCCCTACTAACCCCCAACTGGAGAACCATATCCTGCACCGCAGCCAGGGAAGAAACGAACTCTGGTGAATGCAACACATACGCCAACACCCGCTTGGGACCCTCTGCAGCTAACTCTGCTTTCGGTGACCTCAACAAGTCATTTGCTCACTGCAGAGCCGTTATTTCCTCACGAAGGTTGGCATTCTCCGCATCCTTCTCTTCAGACAGACGAGTCAGGTCAGCCATTCCTTTTTTATACACATTTTCCTTGGAAGAGAACTCTTCAACCTGCTTCCGGAACTGCTCGTTCTCCTCTAGCTATAGCGTCTAATTTCTCTTTCTCAACCTCTCCACACTTAGATTTCCATTTTCCCACTGACTTATACAACTTTTCCCTAGCCTTGACTCCTGTCAGATACCGCGACCTTAGCTCCGGACCAACTTTAAGAATACCCGCCACATGTCTATCAAATTGTTCGGATAAACGAACATCCGACATCTCTGCCGCAGCAGCCTTCTCCAGCGGAGGAATAGCCCAGTCCAAAAAGTTCACTCTGTCTTCTTTGTCACCTAGAGTGGATTCGGTGGTGATATTCCAAGGGCGGATAAACACAGAAAGGTCCATCTTCGGACTAGTGTGACCTTCTCCCGGAGCCTGAAATAAAAAGTTAGGAAACGAAACAATAAAAGAGGGCCTACGGAGTAAAACGATTACCTGAGAACCGGATGGTTCAGCATCAGTAAGGTCGATTGGATCCACTTTTTGTCTTTTTCTGACAGGGGAAGATTCGGTCACAACAATGTTCTCCACATCAGGCTCTGCCCTTTCGTCAGGATTAACAGACGAAGGAGTAGCACCCGCCGGAGAATGAGGGATGTTTCCTTGATTTTTAGCCATCACTGGATCCTGAGGAGGAGGAACCACCGCGGTTTCGTGCGTCTCTCCAGCACTATTTTCTCCCATCTGTACCTGAGGCTCGTCATCAGCAATAACAGATAAAGTGTGTCGGAGAGGATGCTTCATGAATGTCAACAAACTGATTCCTGCAAAGAGAAGACAATGCAATTGGGGTAGAAAGTGCAAGAACCAAGTTGAGCCAAAAAAAAAAAGAAGAAGAAAGAAACAGAAAAGGGGGAAATACTAACTTTTCGTGCCCTCCATTAAAGCAAGGGAGTTATGATGATATTTCCAATGTTGCCTGATACCATATGCCAACACCGGTTCTCGATATTTATATACCCAAAACACAGTGAGTAGAAATCCGAGTGACATCATCTCCAGAATAATCATGGGGCTTAGGAGCAGGATCCGAGACACCCCCTTTTTTCCTCCAAACCATAGGGGGTAAGGCACTCTTTTTAACAAAAAAGAATCTTGTTTTCCATTCCTTCATGCTAGAATCAAATCCCCTTATAATAGTGGGGGTACGGGTACGTTGTGCGATGGTAAACCAACTGTCGTTTGGAGAGAGCCGGAAAAATATCTAAACAAGCCTAAATATGGCTCAATCTCTAAAGCTCGGCAAAGCATGATGAAGGTATTAATCTTAAGGATCCCGTTCGGTGCTATCTGACAAAGGGTTAAACCATAAAACCCTAAAATGTCACACAAAAGCCCAGGCCAGGGGATTCGCAACAACGCTTGTTCCAGGTACTCAAGGTAGATGCTAGTATGCCCAGCGCTCCAAGCTGTGATCGCCTGGCGAGGAGCAGGGATCTGAGGGCCAAAATCAGAAAAGATGATGCCCACCTTTTTGCAAGCGTGCTTAATCTCATCCTTCGAAGCCTCATTTAAGCACTTAGCAATATTCTCTTTCGACTCCCTCGCCATGAACAAGCTCTCAATCATAAAAAGAAGAAGAGAGGAAGAAGAAGAAACGTACCTGGAAATGGATAGTTGAAATGATCTTCGAAAAGACTTGGAATATCGCAATGATGAGGGAAGGTGCGAATATAGAGGGTTTTTTCAAAATTTAAATTTTGAAATCCGTGCCGGGTCGAAAAGCAGCAGATGGCTCAGGTCGGCAAAATAAAAATCTTATCGTTAACAATAACCCATTGCACTAACAGACTCGGGTCAGATTCATGCAATGGGCTGGGGAGGCTTGATGGGTAATGATTCCGGATAGATAATTACCGAACGACCTCCGGATGCCAAACCTGAGGTTCGGTATTCGGAGTAAGGGGTTATCCATTATTCAGGTATAACCTTCCTGAAAACAAGGAAAGTGTATATCTAAAACCCCCGAGAATATCCTTAGGGATATACCCATCGAACCTCTATAAATAGAGATCATAAAGCACACCGGAGAGGTACGCATTCTATACACACACATTCGATTTCGCTTATCATCGTGAACTGACTTAAGCATCGGAGTGTCTTCCCCAAGAGACCCCTCCTGGGTTTTGCAGGTGGTATAATTCGACCGGAGAAGAAGAAGTTTCTCGACGTCTCAACACACACAATCCTCAAAGCCACCACCTGCAGTATTAGCTGTTGAATCCTTTTCTTTAATTTCTCGATTCATCAATTGGCCACATCTACATCTAGCCAGGTTGCAAGTACTAAAAAATGAATGAGCAGAGTCCCGATGACTGCCCCAATTTGAACATATGTAGTATTTTATGGGCTCAGTGTCGTCTATGTTGAGTTTAACCTTTCTGCAGAGTTCATGTGCCGAGCTTCTAGGATTTAGCATCATAACCTTGCTTTCTTCAGTCAACAGATAACTCTCAGGAAGATCAACAAGACTCTGGGATAAGTTCTGTAAACTACCAAACGCCTTCAACCTTTCATCATCTGGACTGCTCCCAGCAGTCTGATTATTGTACCGATCGGCAACGTCATAAGGCTAAAAAGAGCGTCAACAAAAACACTATCATCTTCAGCAAAAATCACTCTATTTTCACTTTTATGCACCATTAGTTAGTGATGTTTTGGCTCCATTGGCATTTGGCAGTCGCAGCATGTTCCATGGTCGATCGATTGATAATCACTAAACAAGCAAATTGAATTGGGTGAGTTTCCTTCGCATCAAACTGATATATTTAGATTAAATCATGCGGATAACAAAAAGGCGTTCATTACCCATTATAGTATTTAGTGTCTATGCGACTTTTCGCTTCCATCCGGCCCCAAGGTACAAATGGGATCTCGATCTCTTCTTGGCAGGTTACGTTGAATTATTCAAAAAAAATTAATATTTAAAATCTATTTATTTTTTTTAAGATGTTAAAATTTGAATTAATGTTTAAAATTTAAAAAAATGTTCTTAAAGTCTGAAATCTTAAATTTAAAATCATGTCTGAAATTTAAGAGATAACCATGAGGTCGGAATTTCAAAAATTTAAGATTATTAAGTAAATTGTAAGTTTTAAATTAAGTATATATTGTATATTTAGGGTTGCTTAGGATATATATCATACCGAATGAAGAATTTGAAATACAAATGGTCAAATATATTGGATTGGTGATACTGATGGTCTCTTCGGAATTAACTTGTTCTAGGATATGGTATTTTTTTTTTGTTGTCAGTCTGGTTATGCCTTGTTTTCTTTGTTGAAAATCTTTAATTTAAAGACTCGTTTATCTCTCTCTCTCTCTCTCTCTCTCTCTCTCTCTCTCTCTCTCTCTCTCTCTCTCTCTCTCTCTCTCTCTCTCTCTCTCTCTCCCTCTCCCTCTCCCTCCCTTCCTTCCTTTGTGGCTTTATAAAAAGTAGGTTGTTAAAGAAAAAGAAAATGTAAATATGTGAGTGAATTACCAATCCAAGATCAAAATAAAAAATTACATACAAGCACAAAAAGAAATATATCAACTTATTACAAACTAAATCCAGTGAAATGTTACGTTAATTAATTGTTGCATTTTATGTACTGACTTGATTTGTCTAAACTCAAAAGTATGTACATACGAACATTAATTGTCACCATGTAATATTAGATCTTTAAGCAAAAACATTTATTCATAAAATGAACATATGATGATATTATATAAAATATTTCAATTAATTTAACAAAGGTTTAACAAATGGCAAAGTTTACGGTCAAGTAAATAGGGCAAATATCCAAAAATAGTAACATGTTTTGACATTTTTATCATTAATAGTAACATTATTTATTTTTAATCATTAATAGTAACAACTTTTTATTTTTCTATCAATAATAGTAATGGGTGACCTGTAAACCTGTTTAGCAGGTCGCCAACTTTTCAGTTATCAAATATAGTAACATGTTTTCAGATTTTTATCAATAATAGTAACATATCAAATTAAAAACATAATATTTTTATTTTATTAAGTTTTCTAATATTCCATAAAGGGCTTATTATGAAAAAAACCAACATGTTTTCACGTTTTTTGCGTTTTCGTCCCTCCATGTTATTTTTTTCCATAAAAAACCTCAAGTTATTTTTTTCTTATTGGTTTAGTGAAATTTTGGACATTAGACCCCGGTTAAAATTAGTGAACCGGATTTTAAAAACTTGAAAAATCGGGTTCTAATGTCCAAATTTCAATAAACCAATAAAGAAAAAATAACTTGAGGTTTTTTATGGAAAAAAATAACATGGAGTGACGAAAACGCAAAAAACGTGAAAACATGTTGTTTTTTTCATAATAAACCCTTCCATAAACACCAAAATAAACCAAATTTATATTTCGAATATTTACGGAAAGATAATATTTGATTATTTATTCACAATTATATATAATATGAATGAAAAAAATACTATAAATCATTTCAATTTTCACTATTTCCAACAAAAGAACTACGAACTATCATTTTCTTAGTTTTTCCGAATAAAATAATACAAATCGTTATTTAAAAAACAAAAAATCAAAATGAGTCTCATTATTTTTCAATAACAAAACTATAAACCACAATGAGTCATGGTTTTTCCATTCATGGAAAAACTAAAAAAAATGAATGGGTTGCAATACTTTTTCATTCGTAGTACTATTCATTTGGAATAAAAAAAAGTACAAATTGATCAGCTTTTTAGTAAATTCCAAACGAAATTGATTGTAAACCATACAACTTTTAGCATTCCTGAATGAAAAACTACGACCCAACCATGTTTTAGATTTTTTATACAAAAAACTATAAATCATTTTGATTTTTCGTACAAAATAATTGCAACTCATTTATTTTTGTGTTTTTAACAATGAAAAAACTATGAATTATTCCAGTTTATAGTTTTGCCGAATGAAAAATATTGTAATCCATAAAAACGATACATAACCACTTGTACGAAACTATAAATTAGAATAATTCATAGTTTTTTCGTTGTTAAAAATTTAAAAATTAATGAGTTGCAATTATTTTGTACGAAAAATCAAAATGATTTATGGTTTTTTGTTAAAAAAATCTAAAACATGATCAATTTGTACTTTTTTTATTCCAAATGAAAAGTATTACGAATGAAAAAGTATTGCGACCCGTTCATTTTTTAGTTGTTCTATGAATAGAAAAACCATGACTCATTGTGTTTTATAGTTTTATGAATGAAAATATTGAGACTAATTTTGATTTTTTGTTTTTTAAATAAAAAAACTATGACTCATTTAGATTGGCAAAAACTAAAAAATAGAACGATTTGTATTATTTTTATCGGAAAAACTAAGAAAATGATGGTTCGTAGTTTTTTTGTTGGAAAAAGTGAAAATTGAAATGATTTACAATATTTTTTCATTCATATTATATATAATTGTAAATAAATAATCGAATATTATATTTCCGTAAATATTCGGAATAAAAATTTGGTTTATTTTAGTGTTTATTGAATATTAGAAAACTTAATAAAATAAAAAAATTATGTTTTTAGTTTGATATGTTACTATTATTTATAAAAATCTGAAAAGATGTTACTATTTTTGATAACTGAAAAGTTGGTGACGTTACTAATTTTAATAAAACATTAGATTATCAAGCAACTAATTTTATGAAAGTTGGTTGGAAATGGACAGTGCGTTAAATCTCTTAGAAATATCATACATAGTTTGTCTTGTGAAGGTGATATTGGTTAGAGCTTGATATGGTAGATCACAACTTGATTGATCAACTAGTAACTCATGTGCAGAAAAGAGCAAAAACGAAGAATAAGATAAAATTCTTTGAGGCGGTCATCGGATGTGTGTTATGGTGCATTTGGATTGCGAGGAATTAAGTTGTTTTTAAAAGGATGAGAATCTCGGCATCCGTAATCAAATCAAGGTTGATGTTCAAACACATCTTTTTACGTGGTTAAGGTATCGGAGTGATTGTAATTAAAGATTTTTGTTTTGTACTTCTAGCATACCTTGCTAGTAGGGGTGGACAGTATTTGGTAACACCAAGAAAACCGAAAACCAAATCAAACCGAATCCGATTAAAACCAAACCAAATTTATAATATGGTTTTTGGTTTGGTTTCAGACCAAACCGATTATAATACTCGGTTTTTAGATTGGTTTATGGTCTAGCCGATAACAAACCAAACCAAACCGAATTACCGAATATATACATACACACACATAATATATATATATATATATATATATATATATATATATATATATATGAATATGATGCATGAAGTCATGAATGATCGTTGGTAGGAAATGATTAAATAAGAAAATAATATGAAGCTTGAAAGTTAGGCTGTTTGGAAATATGATATTTTTAGGTTTAATGTCTTTTGACGTAAAACATTTTATGTATGTTAACTTTATATTTGGGATTGTATTTGGCAATTAAAGATGCTTGAAAGTTTTGTTGTTTAATATTTGGTTTATTTGGTTTATAAACCAAACCAAACCGAATTCGAATTTGGTTTATGGTTTGGTTTATGTAGCTTTGAATTTGGTTTGGTTTGGTTTTTGGTTTAGGACAAAAAAATTTTCACACCGAAGAAACCAAACCGAGGAAACCAACGAACCCATAAAACAAACCGTTGATCACCCCTACTTGCTAGTTTTCTTTATATGTATTTTTTCTTGTTGGTCTTTAGTTCTTGGTAATGACATTACCGTAGTTTTGGGCTAGTTTCTTTCTGTACGTTGTTCAAAAAGTAATTATTTTTTTTGAAAAACTATATATCATCTCGTTTGAATATCGCACATATTGTTTTGAAACTCTAAATCGGTCATAGCTTCATTTCTAGATTTCATCTAACATGTTTAAAAAAAATTTCCAAAACATTATGCAAGTACTAAAAATTATGAAAGTTCAACGTCTCCATTTTTATCAAACTGAAACTGTAACTGGTAAGCTTCTTTCAGATCAAAGTCCTATATTTAAACCAAGTGTGCGGATGATGAAGAGGCGTCCATTACCCATTACATATTAGTTTGCAGTAAATTAATGAAGTCTTAGTTATATGTGGAATTCATGAGACTCTTGATTTCCATCCGGTCAAAGTCCATAAATAATTCTGACTGTTAATGTCATAAATCAATCTGTTTCTTGGAGCACAAATAGTTACGTAAATGGTTGTGGCAAATGAATCCCTTTATTTTGAATAACTTATATGTATCATCACTGATTGGCCGGTGTGTGTTTCGTTTGCAAAAAGAAAAAAAAAATGTCATAGAATCGAAAATTGTCCACTTCACCAAATGCACCTTTTATCATGGAGTAAAAACCTAAATTTAATTTGTTCGATCATCTGCTACTAATTTCGTTTATGCTTTGGTTTTGTCTAGCTAGTAAGAATGCATATCATAACCTTCTTAATGTTAATAGCCAAATTTTTTAATGAAAGATAATACATCAGCATACTGTTCAAATAATAGTTGCCCAATATAAAAATGTGGAAATTGATCTTAGGATATTTTATGTACCCATGCAGTTGTGTTTAGAACCCTTTAAAAGTAAAGACTTTTCACACGGTTGTATACATATATAGCCTTCTAAAACTAGCTGCAACTACGAGTTAAAAAGTGTTTTTCAATCATGAACAATAACTCGCTTTGTAGCAATGCTAAGTTTAGTAGCTTTTACTATGTTTGATCAAGTAGCAGTACCATTATCTTTCGCTTCTCATGAGCTTCAAACATAATAAAAATTAAAATACGGCTCAGTCATCGATTTTGATAGCCATGTGCAAGTAATTACAAAGTAAACATTTAAATATAAAAATTACTAGTGGTTAAATAAGATTAGGTAGGAACAAAAGGCACATCGACATAACATACATCAAACGAACATTCTGCAAATACATAACACTAGCTGTTCTTTGAAGAGAATCAAATTTTAAGCAAAAAATTGCATGAAAACCCCATATACCACTACTTGGTAGATCTATTTTCTTTGGTTTCGACTCTTTCCTACAACCAATGCTTCTGACAATGCAGACAAGGATTTCAAAGAAGCTTTCAAGATTTTTAAACCCTGCAAATTAAATATAAAAATAATAAGATAATAAAAGATACCATGCATATATTTGAAAAACCATGCATTGGCATAAAAATATAATGTGTTACCTCTTCCATGCCAATACTTATTTCATGTTCCTCAACATCATTCAGAGGAACTTTCAACTTATTCAGCATCGCAATTGTAGAAAAACATGAAAATGGAGTTATAACAAGATCATCTGTCAGCATAAACTTTGCTGGTGCCTTCAAAAGCCTTCCTTCAACTTCAGGATCTTTAAATGTCACACTGAAAGTTTGACACTGAAAGTCTTGTCCTCTATCAGAACATGCTTTGGAAAGTGACAAATATGGAGACTTATGAGTAAATGAATAATGGATATGTGAATAGATCTGTAAACCATTTGAAACATTAAGAGAACTAAACTTATTTCGTGAAACATAATTCCAAGCCAATGGAGGTAGAATAAGAACATCCTTGAGATGCTGCGACTCAAAGTATTCTACACCCATATTAGATATGCTTGCAAACAAATTGTCCAAAGTCTCAACAGAAGAGTTACCATTCATCATATTTCCAATTACTGTTCCTAAAGGGACTTCTAGAAACCCAAAAACAAAGTCAACAAAATCTTCCTCTGCCTCTGCAAATAATAACTTAGAAGTCGACTTTTGAAAAACAACTTTCAGCTTCAAACTCTTCCAATGTGTAGCTATATCCTTACTGGCAATTAAGGGTTGAATCAAAGTCCTTTGCCTAGAGTTAACAAATCTCTGATAGAATGAGTGGTTTCAAAAACCAAGTAAGTCAACGGGTATTTGAAAAGAAAAGCCCCTTTAAGAAGAATAAGCATCTGAAAAACAAACAAACAAAAATCCTTAATTAAAATCTTTAATTAAGCTGAATGGAGCAACCTTCACATAAAAAAATCTTTAACATGCAAGTTAATGATATAATGTAGCATGTGTATAAAAAGCAATTAAATAATATGCTGAACTACCTGTTCTAGACCAATATCAAAAGTCATTTCCTCTAAATGAGTAGCATCAGTAATTCCAAGTTCACAGAGCAACTGAAAGCTAATGCTTGAAGTATTTGGCATCACACGAAGATCATCAGTGACTATAAAAGTGTTCACATTAGAAACAAAAACACCACAACCTCCCGTATTAATGGCTGAATCCATCATAAAAACCTGATTATTCATCAGTCCCCCGCAGTTACTGCATTTTAAAATGTTACCAGTACTAAAACGGGGACCTTCAGAGCGACAAAAACAAAGGATATTCCCACAAATGTAGTAATTTGCCAGCTTCGTGTCGTCTATGTTGAGATTAAGCTTTCTGCATAGTTCAAAAATGGAGCTTCTAGGGTTAAGCATCATGAACTTGCTATCTTCATTCGACAGGTAATTCACAGGAAGATCAACAAGACTCTGGTACAAGTTTCTTAAGCTACCAAGCGCCTTCAACTTTTCATCAGAGTATTTTCCCAAAAGTCTGGCGATTGTACCCATGGGCAACGTCATAAGGCTAAAAAGAGCGTCAACAAAAACACTATCAGCTTCAGCAAAAATCACTCTATTCACCATTAGTTTTATTGTTGTTTTGGCTCCATTGGCGATAGTAGCAGCAGCCATGATTAACTGATTGATAAATTCTAAACAATAAGATAAAGCTGTGACAAGTTTCCTTCAAATCAAACTGATATATATAAACTACTAAGCGGATAACGAAGAGGCGTTCACTACCCATTATCTAATAGTATAACTTAGGGTCGTTTGGTTCACTGGAATCCGAAGGAATTGTAGGGGAAAGAAATCCAATTCCAATCAATTTATATGTTTGGTTCAACTATAAAAATGAATTAGATTCCATCAAAATTGAAATTTTCCAATGAACGAAGGAAAATAACATTCCTTCACACAATGGATGTAATTCAATTCCTTTTCAAAACAGAAAGTGGTTGATTACAAAAATACCCCTTACGTTTAACACACTACACTACACCATGTCTAGTCTTACCCCACCCACCCAACCAACCTACCTACCTACCGACCACCCACCCTACCCTACGTCATCCCACCCACCTCTAACCCACCTACCCCAATCATACCTTTACTATCCAACCTACTCTTACCTACTACCCACCATACCTACCATTACCTACCTACCTACCCACCCACCCATACCCACCTTACCCTACCCCATCCTACCCTACCCCTACCCCAACCCTACCTATGTTATCCAACCTACTCTTACCTACTACCCAACATATCTGCCCCTACCCATCCCTCATCCATCATACATTACCCACCCCCACCCACCCTACCCGACCCACCTACCCTACCTACGCTATCCACCCTACTCCTACTCTTACCTACTACCCACCATACCTACCCATACCCACCCACTCATCCATCCCACCCACCCAACTCTACCCTATCCATATCATCTTATTTCTACTTTATAGACTTATCCACATCTACCCACCCTACCCTACCTCATCCCACCCGCCTTTACCCACCTACCCCTACCTTACCTGCGTTGTCCAACCTACTCTTACCTACTACCCACCATACTTACCGCTACCTACCCATCCCTCATCCATCATACCCCAACCCACATACCCTTACTATACCTACGCTATCCAACCTACTCTTACCTACTACCCACCATACCTACCCCTACCTACCTACCCATCCCTCATCCACCCTACCCACCCCATCTCACCCACCCACCCTACCCCTATCCATCTCATCCTATTATTACCTTAGAGACTTGTCCACCTCTACCCAACCATCCCATCCTACCCTACCAACGAATTATGAAATTGGATTCTAATTTCATTTTTAGCCAACCAAACATGATTTGGATTCCAATTCCAATTCCTTGCAAATTCCAATTCCTTAACAGATTCCAATTCCTTTTAAAACATTCTGCGAACCAAACGCCACCTAAGTGGAATGGGGATGTAAGATGATCAACTTTCCATGCGACTCTTGATTTCCGTCTGACACATCGAAGACCATAAAACAGCGGTACAGGGTTCTGCAGGTTGAGTTTTAAAAAAGAAAAATTATGCAAAAAAAACTATAAAAATACAAGATTACATGACTTTTTTGTCTACGTGGTTTGATGTTTTATCCGGATTCAGTCCCTTAACCTTAACAATGTCAAATTCCATCCTTATTTTGCTAATTTTGTGCACTTTTAGTCCATCGTCCGTTAAACTTAACGACACAACCAACATTTATTTTATTTTATTTTATATTTATAATTATATTATTTATAGATATATTTAATTCATTATAAACACACTTATTTTATTTATAAATATACTTATGTTTTAATATTTTCTTTACATTTATTATTGTTCGTATTTTATTTAAAATTAAACTTTTATTTTAATTAAAATTATATATTTTCTTTACTAATTTATTTAAAGTTCATCTTCTTTGTTGATTTTAATTTTTATAATATCATTGTTGACATTTATATATGTAATTTGTTAGTTTTGTTTAAGTAAATATAATATCGTCGATATTTTTCCTCTCCAAAGTCACTATTTCTTCAAGTATCTTCCAACCTAATCAATTATCGACACATAAATTATATACATATGTGAATATACTTGAAGAAATAATAACATTGGAAGATACTTGAAGATATATATATATATATATATATATATATATATATATATATATATATATATATATATATATATATATATATATATTCAGGTTCAAAAAGGTACCTCTCGAAATCAAGTGGACCCGAAGGTACCAACTTTAAAAAACTTTTTTTTAATTTTTTTTCTCATAACCAATAAATGTTATACACATGATATATGAATTTCACATACATTCACACTTTCTGTGTCCTTAAAAATTATATGAATGCTCAATGTATATTTATGTAAATGGTCATCCATGTGAATGGTCATTTCACACCATTCACATGATCTTTTTTTATCATTCACAAGATTTATGATGTTGCTACTTTTCAAATAAAAGTCTTATAATGTTGTCTTATACATGTCTATTCAAAAAAAATATGTGAATGATCATTCACATTAGGGTACGCTGTGTACGCTGATGAACCTGATTCTATATATATATGTGTGTGTGTGTGTGTGTGTGTGTGTGTGTGTGTGTGTGTATATATATATATATATATATATATATATATATATATATATATATATATATATCCAAGACATAAATTATATAATATACACATAAACATTATGTGTATTAAATTATACACACATAAATTATATACATATAAATATATATATATATCACATATTATATAATTTATGTGTGTGTGTCTATATATATATATATATATATATATATATATATCTCACATATTATATGATTTATGTGTCGATAATTGATTAGGTTGGACTTGAAAAAATAGTGACTATGGAGAGGAAAAATATCGACGATATTATATTTACTTAAACACAACTAACAAAATTACATATATAAATGTCAACAATAATATTATAAAAATTAAAATTAATAAAGAAGATGAACTATTGAACTTTAAATAAATTAATAAAGAAAAAATATAATTTTAATTAAAATAAAAATTAAGTTTTAAATAAAATACGAACAATAGTAAATGTAATTAAATATTAAAACATAAGTATATTTATAAATAAAATAAGTATGTTTTATAATGAATTAAGTATATCTATAAATAATATAATAATAAAGATAAAATAAAATAAAATAAATGTTGGTCTATAAATGGGTAAATAATAACATCATAGAGACTAAAAACGTCTCAATGAAAAGGGTAAAAATGTCATTTTAACAAATTTAACAGTTGTGTCGTTAAGTTTAACGGACGAGGGACTAAAAGTGCACAAAATTAGCAAAATAGGGATGAAATTTAACCTTATTAAGGTTAATGGTCTGAATCCGGGTAAACCATGAAACCATAAAGACCAAAAATCTCATTTACTCAAAATATAAAAATAATTTAATTCGGTCTTCGTTTTTTTTTATAAGTTTTCAAATTGTAACTTTTTAAATTTACCTGTCAACGTATTATAGCAGGTTAACTGTAACATCCTCAAATTTAATGTGATATTTAAACTACTAATTATATTCTTAACTCATAATTGAGTAATTGTTTATTTAAATCGATAAGTAAAACTTTAATTTTTATAATCATTTAAAAGAATGTGTATGTCTATATATATATATATATATATATATATATATATATATAATATGCATTAACGTTACTTTACGCAACTATAAATAAATAAACGAGACTTGTATATAATTGAGTCAGTTAATTCATACCTTACTATAATATTCTCAAATTTAAAATATTACTCATAACCAATTAAAATTCTAAATGAATTGTATCTTTATGTCTAATTATGATTAAAATTAAAGGTTTTGGTCACAAGCTTTAATGGATTGCACTATGTGCTTTAAATCCTTGTAACTTGGGCTACATATAATTATGTACAAGACCTTAAGTAATAAGTACAAGTGGTGATGCATGTGTGAGGGTTAGGATAAAAAAGTGTGAAGTAATTAAATGTTGTGGAAGAAAAGTTAATTCCAATGAAATTTGAAGGAAGTCAAGTGTAATATTATAATTAATTGGGGATTTAAAACCCCTCCCAAGATCGATGGCATCTTCTCCATTGATTCATCTTTCTTTTTCCTTGCAAAACCCTTGTACACGTACATGTGAAGGAAAAGCAGGGCTCGAGAGTTCTTAATTTTTGGCCAAGGAATTTCAAGAATTATTCAATCAACTTGGTTAAACCAAGGTGAGTATTTAAGAACCTTGATATGTATGTGTTTTATTTTCTTTCCCCTTCTCCACAACCTTTGGAGCGATGGGTGATATATAGAGGGATCAAAGAAATAATAGTTTCATGAAGCTAGTGTTATACACACAAACTATTGGTCCAATTTATAATTTTGAATCACAAGATTCAAAGAATTTCTATGAAAACTTGAGTTAATTTTGATTTGGATTAATTCAAGAATTTATACATGTTGAGTTGTAGATACTCATTCTTTTTCTTTTTCTTATCAACTTATCAACCATATGGGGAGAAATAGTGAATTCAAATAGGAGGAATTAAAGAGGCTTAATTGCACATAAATGAATTCCTCAAATAGTTTCTAAAATCTTAAGCAAGAGAAACTTATTAAAACTTGAGTTGGTTGTTTAAGTTCATTCAAGGAATTGGCTCAATGAAAGGTGTTGGATTATTATGTTAGATGTGTTAAAAATAAGTTTATATTTAGTTATACTTATCATACATGGCATAAAAGTGAGTTCTTAAGTGTTTTGAAACGCTAAAATTCGAGTTGGATGGGTAAAATTACGAGCAGGGGGATGAAAAAGGACGAACTGGATTGCGGAAGAGGTGACTCGCCTGACTCGTCGAGTCGAGCCATTTTCACCCAAAACACTTGAGTTAAGCCCTATAATGCTACTATAACATCATGTAATCATTCCATACTTATATAACAATTAAATTGACATTAATCATCGCTCAAAAGTTTATAAAACTCAATAAGAGGCGTGTCGGTGTCGATAAATTCGAAAACTTAAATCGAAACGCTTAAAACACTTCAAATAATTTCCAAACATTATGATATACTATTATAAACTAATGAATACCTTCAATATCATTATTTGATAGGTTTGGAGCTGAAAGGAGTGCCGGTTGTCGGTTCGGGGCGTTAAGTAGCTTATTGGCTGTATTGAGCGTTAAAGGCTATTATAGCCTATCTGTGAGTTCTAGAATTGATGTGTGTGTTGCATACATAATTACATGTTTATTTTATTTATGACATTGTGCATATCTAATTGGCATCATCCTTTTATATGATGCATTGCACTGGTTTTATTATACTGCCCTATTGGCGGTTCATTACTTGATCATGGCCTATGGCCAGCATACCTTATTTGATACCGCATTATACACGTCAGCATCTTCATTATGCTTTGATTCCTTCTTCATACATATCATGGCTTTTATGCTACACATGATGATTATTCATTTCATCTTCATATGATTACTCTTGATTAACCCCTTTGTGAGCTATGCTCATTTATCATTGGCCTCACCGGATATCCAGGTTATCATTATTATTATCAAGCGCCTTACTTTGTGTTTGTGCGTATAAATTCCTACACCACATGAGCTCGTGGGTAGGTGGCCGGACTTCGGGCGCCGGTTGGAGTTGCGCAGCTGGACATGGATTCACAGCTGTTGGCAACGGCGGGTTTGCGGGTCATGTACCGCAACCTATGCAAATTAATGGGCTATGCCCACACTATTTTATTAAAAAGATATTGCACTTGTCATTTCATAATCATTTTTAATATTATTACATGTTGTTTGTTTGTACTGCATATCAATCTAGTAACTCACTTAGCAAATTTTATTTGCTAACCCCTCACTCTTATATACTTCAGGTGGTGTTAGTAAAGGCAAGGTGATTGCCGGCGTTGGTCCTAGAATTTAAATGGACCGTCACTGAAGCCTTAACTTCGGTAAAGCTACGTTATACAACTGGGTAATAATTGGGTAGTTGTCTACCATTATAATTGACTTGTATATATGTACTTAGACATATAATGTCTTTTTGGTTGATGATAGATCTTGTAATTGTGTAGAAGTATCTTGTAAATTCATCTTACATTCCAAAATTGGTTTATAATCAAACAGGGATATTGACTCCGTGCGAACGGGTCATGCCCGATTTTCTTTAAAAACCATATTAATCTGATCAATTAAACATAACCCGATTAATTATTATATTATGTTGAGATGGGTGTTTCAATTTTGTATCAGAGCCGATGTTCATTGCATGAGTATAGTCGACGATACTCTACTATGAGCTCGGTTTCAGATGCTTGTATTGGCCGCCTAGGCAACACTATTATAACATAAGCTAAGTTATGATTTGGCCTAGGACGGGTACGGGTTAAAGTTAATGTAAATGCTAATGTATATTTAACGTGTGTATATACGCTTAATGTCATACAGCTTGATGGCTGGACATATTAAACTAAATCTCAATATGGAGATTAACTCCAAAAAAAAAAAAAAAAAAAAAGGGGGGGGGGGGGGGCGTATATTGAATGTGCCTAATAGAGGTATTACTAATGCCTCGTGATATGATTCTCAAGTGAGAGTCCTGAAAACCTTGTATATTAAAGAGTATAATCACCAATAATAATGGTGTGTTTTGAAATTATAATGAATGCTATTAATTAGCAATAAATCTCTATAATTCCTTGATGAGATTATATGATGATGACTGAATCCATCCATGATGATGTTGGAACATGAGTAAATTATGTTATATACCTCAAACTAAAGTGGAATTATTTCTCAAAGACATTATAACCATAATAATCTCAGTTTATAATTTGGGATGAAATTATAATGAAGGCTACTATGTAGCAAATGTTGCGGTAATGCGGTACAATCATAACCCTCTGTGGGAAGCAAGAGGCTGGTGAATTGTTGTCCCCGTACCTTTTCTTAAAATCAATAAGAAAATAGTGGGCAATGACAACTATGAATTTCATAAATAAAATAATGATATTAAATACATGTAGTCCCTTCTTGCGTTATAGGCCGCTAAGTGCCTAACAGTTAGAAGGAGAGTATGTTAAAGTAAATGATGGATTCCAAATATGTATATATATACATGCATCTTTAATAAAGATCAAAATAGGTCATAAGACCTAAAAGTCGATGTACAATGAAAATGTGAAAAAAAAAGAATTATAATGAAGAATAAAATATACATCCATGACTATGGTATCAAAAGAGAAGTCCCTCGTGGGGACAAAAGTTATGAAAATATACTAGTTCTGTTAATTATACAAGTAATGAGATACCTTGAAATCCAAATGATCCATAAATGATACAATTATTTTGAGATTGAAATTACATACGTATATGAGAAATATGGGAGGTATTACATCCTCAAATCAAATTATAATAACTATATCTAACAGTCCAAGTTGGGACTCAGTAGAGTTCTACTAAAGTTGATAACATTTCGTATAACTGAAACATCTAAGGACTTAACTGAAAATTTATTACTTGTTAATAATGTAAAGAAGTCCCAAAAGTTGAATCTCAAATTATGTATTGTACAGTTGGTTATAGACTGTGAGATGAGGGATTCTTTATACCGAGTTTCCCGTTTTGGGTGCTCTGGTTCTAATTGATAAAAGAAAGGCGTCACCTGTAAAGGTACATAGGTTACCGTGAACTGAGCTGGATAACAGTCCAAGATAATTATTATTTGTCTTGTGTTAATGATCAATTTGATCGGCGGCAAAATGTTTCACATTTCACAGACATTGATTTGCGAATTGAATATAAATAACTAAAGGATCTGTGAGGAGGTGTACCAAAGACCTCATTTCATACTTGATGTGGTCATTATAATTGTGGTAATGTCGTCTGAACTCACGAATGCACTAGTCGCATTTATGGTTCTAATAATCCAAATATGCCGACATATGTTGGATAAATCAGTTATCGTTTATCGATAATATCCTATTTTTTATCAAAATAGAATTTGAATATAATATACATCCTTGCGTGATGTTGAAAATACGTCGGAAGAGAAGTTTATGTAAAATTTTCTAAATGCGATTTTTATATATAAACTTCTAGATTAAACTTTATAAGTTTAAATGCAAACATGTGTACACATACACACACATATTTATAACTTGACATAATTACTAAAATTAATGTCAGATATTTTAAATGCAATCAACCTGCTAAAAGTGAACCTAAATTTAAATAGATCCAATTATTAGCCATATCATCTCCGAGGAGGGAGTACCTTCATATCCCTTTAAAAATGGAGGTTATTTGTTGATGATGGTTGCTGTTAATGCAACCGAATTGAGAAATTCCGGAGACTGGCTGAAAGATCTAAGCTACATTTAAATTTGAGTGCCCCATTAGTTGATCTTATCTTCTGCTGGGTAATTCTTAAGAATTGAAATTGTTTAAGAATCGCATATGGGCCTTTAAGCCTGGCGGTTACTGAAAGAAACTTGTGATATCAAATATGCATATCATTTAAGAAATATTAAAAGGTGTTAGTCAAAACCGATAATCTATCTATACTATTAAAAGAGTAACTATACTTATTTCTGGTGAAGCCACGTGTCGTCACCATGAATCGACACGTGGCAGTTATAGATTTTAAAAATGAATAAAGAAATTAAAATCAAATCTATCCAAATCTAATATAATCCACTTTTAAATTCAAATCAAACAATATCTAATACTCTACTAAATTATTAATTAAATCTATCTAAATCTAATATAATCCACTTTTAAATTCAAATCAAATCAAACAAAATCTAATAATCTACTAACTTATTAATTATAAGATAATATAATAAAAATTTAAAAAAATATATAAGAAAATAATTACTCTTCATATATATTTAGAAATATACGAAATTAATAGGTTATATACTTTTGTTTAAAAAATAATATTTATATATTTATCTTTATCTTTTTATTTATTATATTTTATATATATTAAAAATATCCGCGTAATACGCGGGTAATAAACTAGTTAAGTACTAAGTAAATAATGATAAATTGTCGTTAATAATAAATTGAACCTATTTCTTATAAGTTAAGGAAGTAATTGATTACATTGAATACCAATAAGTGTTATACACTTGACCAAATAATGAACTCATACTGATAAAAGGTTCAATGAGATAGGAACATATAAAGTGGGACTAGTTATGAAAGTCATTGAATTTTTAATTTAAGAACAAGAGTATCACGTTTGATTGTTTTCCAAATGAAGGGATATTATAATCAACGCGAAAGGATTTCCTTAACATGAATAGAAATCCTGCAATAAACTAAATGTTGCTATGGATTTGAAATTTCATGCATAAGGAATAAGTAAGTAAGAATCTTCAAATATAGCAATATTGCTATCTATATGTCTGGGTCGGGTGATCCGACGGTACTAGCTGGGCATAGCATACTTATAATTAAACATAGCGTGCATACTAGGTAGTTATTAAAAAGTCTCTTTGAAATTTCGGATTGATTCCGTGGGCGGAATCCTTTTCAAGGGGGGAGGAGTTGTAACATCCTCAAATTTAATGTGATATTTAAACTACTAATTATATTCTTAACTCATAATTGAGTAATTGTTTATTTAAATCGATAAGTAAAACTTTAATTTTTATAATCATTTAAAAGAATGTGTATGTCTATATATATATATATATATAATATGCATTAACGTTACTTTACGCAACTATAAATAGATAAACGAGACTTGTATATAATTGAGTCAGTTAATTCATACCTTACTATAATATTCTCAAATTTAAAATATTACTCATAACCAATTAAAACTAGTGTAATACCCGTGCGGTGCACAGGATACTACTTTTTTATTAGTTACATTGAAAAGTTTGAAACTATTGTACGAAACAAACAATGACCAATTAGCACATATGATATTCGTTTCTATTACATTTATTATTTAACAATACACAACAAACACAATCTCATTTAATGATCAGGTAAAATACTTTCAACCGAACAATAATCATGTTTGAGGAAAACATATTTTTATAACGCATTCCTCGTTTTCATAAAATGAGCCCAATACCCGTGCAGTGCACGACATAATGTTATAATTTAATCCGTTGTTCAAACGTACGCAGAATTACGAGTTACAACCATTCGAAGCATATAACATACCCAATAATATGCACACAGGAAATAACAATTAATAAGACATTATGGTTCAAATAACATAACATACATAAACCAGGAAAGTATGAAATATTAATAAAGCATCAACACAATAGAAATCTTCTAATGTTCTCTGCTTCAGGTATTACAGGTTCGATAACTATCTTCGTCAGATCCGTAGAAAACAGCACGTTCACTGAAAATCATGTAATACAAAATTAGCAAAATAGAAATTCGAAACAACGCATACAAAACATAAAATGAAAGTAATCAAATTTTTTGATAACATACTTGTATCAAAATGCACAAGAGTAACACATGAAACATATATGATAGACCTTGCCAGGATAGCACGATAAAATCTAACATGCTTCGTATCCGACGTGTCATACAACTTTAACTTTATCTTGTATCCGCTGTAAAAAAAAGAATAGTTGCAAGTAACATAACATTGTATTGTACACATATCACACGTAAGAACACAACATACACAAAAAAAATACGTTAACATACCTGTCATCCTGTAAGAAAACTTCAAACGAAGAGCTCAAGTTTAGATATGAAGCGCTAATTCGACGACCAGATACGATTTTTCCAACAACATCTGACACAAGATAAATGAGTAATAAAGAAGGTAAAGTAATAGCGCATTAAATGACCAGGTAAAAAACAACACACGAAGGACGTATTAAGTAATATGGACGTACCGATCAATAGTCGTGAACTCGTCAGTTTATCCACAAAACTTTTTAACGATGGTACCAATGGATACAAAGGGACCATGCGATCGATAGCAACTGTAACAGGTGCAATTGTTGTCTTCTTAGTAAAAAGTATGTACCACTCAGCTCGTAACAGATCAAACGATAAATATCTTGGAAATTGATAACATGCTCCTTCAATTTTGAAATGATGCAAAGAGAAAACGCGACCCGTCAAAGACCGACAATCGTGCAGGTGCATAAAAGCAAATGGGATAACAGCTGCCATTTTTGCTCTCTGTTAGACAATATATTCGACGCACGGTTACATAATAAAGTTATAATATTATACCCTAACATTCACATTAATAAGAGTGTAAAATAACGCTTACACTTCTATCAATGCAAATTAATACTAATCGCTCATTAACATCGTCTTTCCACACCAACTCTACTCGAACAGCAGAAATACTCCAACATGCATGAGGATGAGCGAGAGATGAAAAAACATCAACCGTCCAAATATCCATCAGATCTAAACACAAAATGTTACATGAAAGTGTTAATACTAACACTTATGACTTTACAAAAATGTTAACAAAATATAATAAGCCTGTAAGAACAAACAAATATAATTCTAAATGAAGTTTAGAAATCTGACATCAGAATAAGTAAACTTAATGAGACACAAAAACATTAGCATGTGTCTACAGTAACATGAGAACGACATGCAAAAACATGAGCACGTTTGTACACTATCATGAGACATGCCACCGGTGTGACAGTAGTATGAATACATATAGAACCAATAATATTTGATATGACAAAAAGATGAAACTTAGTATTAAAAAGAAAGATATAATGGCACAATACAAAACAAACTGCAAACTAATTGAAAGCATACAAGTTAAATGGCAATATCATTAACCGTACAGACTGAAATCCAATGTTAACGATTTAAATAAATAACGACAGGAACAAAATTGTCATGGAATGTCGGAAGAGGACGTCAACTGATGATGTAGGACGGATTCAGCGACAGAAGGTTGTGATGAGGCAGAAGTTGATACGGTGTTCAATGTAGTCAGTCCTCTAGACGTGCAATCATGCGATGCACTATGATGTTGTAAGTCACATTCGGTTACAGTAGAACAATCTACTGAAGTGATTTCTTCATTAGAGGTAACAGTTGACGCAGATGCATGCGGTGATAATAAAGAAGGCTGGGTCGAATGAATGGCCATAATAGATTCATAGTCACCATGAAACCGAGCAACAGTAAATCGGCGAATGCAGTGCGGGGCCATATTGTATTTATCCACTTTGATCTCAAGAACAACATGACGGGCACATAAAGTCTCAACCAAAAACCAATAAATCCAATCACGATCATCACCGCCCTGACACACGTAACTAAATTAGCAAACACCATAAAAGTCGTGCAAGACGAAGCACAAAAATTGTGATATTTAACTAACTGACCTCCTGAAAACTTTTTACAAGCAACTGACTTGCAGTAAGACCGACAATCTTCGTTGCATCAGCGTTAAACAAAACACAACTCATCTCATGTGTGTCATTCTTTAGCCGAATTACCAGTTTATATCTAAAACAAAGATAATATTTTAAGAAAACAATTACAACACAACAGAAATCGTAAGAACATGAAACTTACGCCTGTCGAGGATTAAGGACATTCTCTTTGCAAAAGTCACAATAATAACGTCGGTCACTTAAAGTTGCCTTCTTATAACACGTTGTACACTGAATGAACTTCCAATCATTGGACATATCAATGTCAATTACTGTGCCAGCGACAGTAAAAACTGTCCCCTAAAACAAATAACACACATCATCATTAACTAAAACATATCCTTCATATGAAGTACAATGATTATAATACCTCATCAACTCCTTCATCTAACCGGGCATATACAACGTCCACAGGTATGATAGAAATTGTATCCGTACTTGCTACAGGAGGTCCAAATGTAATAGGTCGAACAGGGCTATAATATAAAAAACGACATTATAAATATACTAAAAAACGGTTGGCAGATCGATTACTACATACAATAGTCAAGGTTATGAAATCACCCATCCTGATAACGAATAACTTCGGGAATGTGTAGGTCGACGTATAAATGGGTTGCCGATGTCGTACTCAAGTGTGGTATCCCTTATCAGTACAAGAAAAATATTATTGACGCTATGTAACAATTAAATTAAACGAATGAAATCAAAAGCACATTGTAACAGAAACATACGTTTATATGCACGAACAGTACAACACGTAACGACAAAAACGATATTGCGATGTTCTCTTCCACGAATCATGTCATCAGTATATTTCAAGGCTGACGACCCCCATAATGATACATCCAACGTTGTATCACTGAAATCGAATAGAATACACAAACTACAAAATCGGACAATGTGTAGATGTAAAGTAACGTGGATATACGAAATGAGGTCGATACCTTGTATCCGCAAGGACAATCTTACGTAGAGCAGAGGCAGGGCTTGTTCGCGTTCCAACTTTGCTTTCGATAGGATTCCATACACGAACAACCCCTATAACATCTATTGTAGCATGAAGTAAGGAACAAAAGATTATGAAAGAAATTAAATGATACAATAGAGAACGTAAACACTAACGACACCTATTAAATATGTATCGTCATTAACGCGCTTGCTAATGGCATTGAACGGGAGAAACTCGAAAGCATATCGGTAAAAGCCGTCACAATCGACACCTGAATGCAATGACACAGTCGTACAGGCAGCAAATTGAATAAAAAAATCACGCTGTAAAGGTCTATATTTTGACGTGTAATTAACAACACTGACACGATTGAGTTTATAAACACGTCCTTCAACAATGGAATCCTTGAACTTGTCAATAATATACTTCGGGACCAAAGCGTGAATCATTGCCCCCTAAAAAGAACAATAAAATGTTGCGCGTAAATATAAATATATTGGATACGCATCCCCCACATAAAGTATATGAAGACACATACCCTATCATCGAGTAAAATCATGTTTAGAGATAGTTTCTGACCATTACGCGGATTGTAAGCAGTCCAAACACGTGACACCATTACCGTCAAACACCACTTATCAGTCACGAATGGAACCAAGTCAGAAATGTATGATTTCGTTTCCCTCATCATCACTCCACAATAACTACACAAAAAAACAGACGTCAAAAGACAAAGAACGTTAGAATTCAAAAGGTGTGTTGATTTCAATGGTAACCGAAAAGTAAACGCATAAACACAAGTAATACCTTGGGGTAGGTTATAAAATACTTCTTTATAAACAACATTTCTTGTTAAATTGTCGGGACATTTGCCTCCATTATCAATATAAAAACGTAGACCGTTGCGCGATGTTACTCGAGAAGCAACGACATACAATTGACCATGACTAAATACCGGATGTTTTAGATACCCACAAACAGATTTGAATGTTTGGCCCTGACTCTTATTAATAGTCATTGCAAAACAGACTTTCAAAGGAAATTGTCTTCGCTTAAAACGAAAAGGCCAGCAGGTATCAGTTGGCGTCATATCGATCCTCCCAACAAATGTTTTTTTCACCAACATGACTTCCGGTAATTATCAATGCCTCAATTATTGAACGACTAATCTGGGTAATGATCAAACGTGTGCCATTACAAAGTCCGCGTTGTAAATTTATATTACGCAACAACATGACCGGTGTCCGACCTTTAACTCAAGATTGTGATTTGGGATCCCTGAAAACTTAAGTGTGTTAAGAAATTCAGGCGGGTACATAATACGCATCTCCTCTAGATTACTTGTCGTTGGGCATATGTCATCAGCACTTAACAATACATGCATGTCACCTCGCATTTGGCCAAGAATATATGTGTTGACTTCATCAACAGACTCATTAGTTGGACAAAGTATACAACGTTCTTTCAAATACTCAAAGTCAGTAATGCGATTTAGAAGACCTGGATACGTAGCAGTTACAATAGAATCAATCGGGTTGTCAGACATAGGTATCAATAGATCATCAGGAATACAAATCCATTCAGCATCAGATTCATCGGGTAGTGCAGTTGTAGGAAGCGTCCCGTCACCTAGTTGTAAAAGCCATTTGTTAAAATCCATCATCTGGCTCATATCTAAAGCAGAAACCGACGGATCACGAAGTCGCATGTTGATCGTCAATAAGAAAATTTTACACTTTTCCCATATCCGTGCTGATTTGTTAATGACAGATGAAACAACCTCACTCCGACTTGCGTTGGGAATAACAGGCAATACTTGTCGAAAGTCACCACCTAACACAACCACCTTTCCACTAAAAACCTGATTTTTCCGCACCCTCCCGATCATATTTACACAAATCCCGTAAGGTTCTATCAACAGCCTCAAACACATGTCGATGTTGCAATGGCGCCTCATCCCAAATGATCAAATCTGACTCTCTGATCAAGTCGGCAAGTTCTGACACAATATCAATGCCACAACACGAATCACTATCAACATCAACTGGGATACGAAATCGCGAGTGAGCAGTACGACCTCCAGGCAGCAATAACGATGCAATCCCGGATGAAGCAACAGATAAAACTACTTTGCCTCTCGAACGAATGCACGCAATAATAGTAGACCATAGATATGTTTTACCCGTACCACCACTGCCATACACAAATACAACCCCACCATCAGGCTTTTCAATACATGTCATCACATAATCAAATACCTCATTCTGCTGATGAGTTAACCCACGATACAGTACTTCAAACCGAGACCGCTCAAAGCCTACATCATATGTTCGCTCAGCAGCAAGTAAAGAGTTCATCGTGCCGCGCAACAAAGCACAATCAATTTGGGGAATACTTGGAAACTCTATCAATGATCGGTTGCTACCATTTAGAATCGTTTCAATTTCTAACAACGTGTAATTTTGTATCTCAGCATCTGTAAATACCACATCATTATTTCCTAGCAATCTACGTTGAGTATAAACCACGTCTTTAGACAAGTAAGGTAAAACTGCCCTAAATAGCCGTTCATGATCAGATACCTCACAAAATAATAATATTGCAACAAACAATT
Organism: Centrapalus pauciflorus; assembly: GCA_020465985.1. Taxonomy (NCBI): domain Eukaryota; kingdom Viridiplantae; phylum Streptophyta; class Magnoliopsida; order Asterales; family Asteraceae; genus Centrapalus; species Centrapalus pauciflorus. The sequence goes on from JAANYP010000221.1 coordinate 177,697, forward strand.
CGCGAAGTTGATGCCCTAGCTGCCATTGTGAAGCCTGTCGTATCGAGTCAACCCATTCAGTGTCATCCCCTAACAAATTTAATGCCTTACATGCAGACATGTAAGTTGGGTACTCAACACCACAAACTGTACGTATATCTTTAAAACATCTCGGTCCACGTACAACGTTTAACAACATTCGCAAATAATACCGCTGACCCATAGACGGACTAACGTAGTATATGCGGCCAATTGTGTTGCCACCTTTACGAGGGTACCATGCCTTTTCCTTTTCATGCCATGTAAAGTACGTAGGAAACTCTGCATACGTAAGACTTCGGGCCTCTGGATAAATTTGGTTTGCCGTCATCCACTCAGTGAATTTTGACATTGCAGACGTTTCCCGATCAGCAACAGCCATTACATTTTCCCCATCACCAAAGTATACCCTATTACACCCCTCTTCATGAAAAGGAAGCCTTTCGACAGCAACCGAACGATAATGCATTTCGAACCCAAACAACTTCCAACACGATTCAGAAGCAGATATGTAACGACAATTTAGATACGCCTCAATTTCATTATTAGCATGCACAAGGGATTGGAATGCTGTTCGATTAGGCTGACCTTCAACAACCACAGTCGCACGATCAGGTCCCTTATTAAGGTAGTTGAAAAGATATTTCACCAACGTGCCATGGCTGCACCATTCAACATTGATGTGGCAGCCATATTTGACAACCAAATCAACATTATGTGGAACAACCCATCGATTATCAAGTCTAATTCCTTGTCGACCAACATTTGCACTACATCCGTCATCTGATCGTCTGTATCGTGGCCATCCATCCCGTTGAATACAAGTTTCCGGACAAAAAGATTTTGGGTAATCTTTGGTACAACGATCCTTAGACATACATGGGTTCGACGGGTTTAAAAGGCCACATGGGCCATGCATCATATGGGTACGGATAACATCATATGCAATTGGGTCAGCTAATTCAGAAGGCAACTCAGCAGATATAAATTCATCAATCTTTTCTGGTGACAATATCTTATCATCTGAGTGTAGGAATATAAGACAATGACAATGCGGCAAACCGCGTTTCTGAAACTCAATTGTATACATAACTGCAAATCACAAAACGATGTCATATAAACAACATAGTATGATAAACATTTATGTAACATGACATAACACGCATACCTGCTTTGACCCGGCCGAAATGGTTATTCTTTTTTATATCTCGCATCAACTCGTCAAGTTTAATCTTAAACATACGTGCAATGATATCTGGTCGATCACAAGTTGGCTGACCAGGAATCGCTGTATCAACATGTCGTTTGATTTCAGGCCATTGTGGATTACATGTCATTGTGACAAGTAAATCAGGTGGCCCAGCCCACCGACAAATTGCCATCGCATCTTGATATTGCTGCACCATATGCCTAGGGCCACCAGTAAAAGACGATGGCAGTATAACCCTTCGGCCCACAAACTCACAATTGGTTTCACCATTAACAATATGATCATGCAGGCCATTATAAAGCTCAGATCGGATGGTATGTTGGTTGCGCTTATACCAATCTAACTCATGTTCGAGAACAGCCGCATATGCATCAACTACAAATGTATGAAACAATCGACCCCCTTTGTGTAACGTTTTTCCTTCATTAAGTCTATGTTGTAACCGAAAACAATAATATTCCCGAAGACTGACAAACCGTCGCTTCGTAGTTTGAGGAACATTTAAAGGTATGTCGATACTAAACCCATCTTCGTCATATGTGAACAACAACGGGTATTGCATCGGCATGAAGCTTGGATGCAACTCTGATATTCGCTTAACAACACCGCTACGCTCCTCGACGATTACATCACGCTGGTCTGTAGGGTTGCCATCACCAGGGATCAAAGCAGCGACTTCTGAGGCCGTCGGTAAGTTATACTGTCTTCCATCCCTTTGCCGTGTGCCAAGCAAACGTAGCCTAACTGGATGCATCAACGACTCATCAAATCTTTCCTTAACCATCCTAAATGCTTGAACCAGCGCGTTACAACCATTAAGCAAAGAAATTAGTTCCTGAACCAACGCACGAAATATAGTATCATCCACATTAGAAGATAAGCGTTGATTTAATGCGTATAAACGATTGTCGACCTCATTTTCAGTGTCATATATATACAACTGCGCAAATCGAGGTCGTCCATCAGGATGCGTTGGCAACAAAGAGCCGATTCGATGATGATTATGTCCATTCAATCTAAATGTATATGGGGCCCTGCCATCATTGACCTCTCTATGTACAATCCCACCAGTTGACGTGAGCGCAAACATTGCATTCAAGACCTTGATGTTAGCTCGAAAAACGGTCGCACGCCGCCCACCACGATAATCCATAAGTTCTTCTAACAATGTTGGACCATCGAATAAGTACGATAAATGCACCTTTCCCTCACTACAACATAATGAGAATTTTGGGTTTCTTGGATTGCCACTCTTAATCGTGCGCTCACCATACCATAACATAGCATTACAATGCACACAAGAATATGAAGCATCCCCACTATCCGAATAAACGGAGAAACGACCTACACCGACGGAGTGAAAACGATGACCATCAGTGACGAACACATTATAAGACATATAAAAAAGTAAACAAATATGGACATGTTCACTTACGATGCCTACGCACGGCGTCAGGTGGACTATCAGAGGACATACCATTGCTATGGTCATTATCCAAATTGAACACACCCCGTTCAATTTGTAGCTGAACATATGTATCGATGGGACAAATTGTAGACACCACAAGGGTGGTTGAGAGAGTGGAATTGCATTCCGAAGTACGAACATTAACCGGTGTACCATTAGCATCGACAATAGTTGTGGATGAAATAATGACAGAAGGCGTTGGAAAGATTGACAGTCTCGTATCATCAATAGAAGAAGGAACGCCTACGGTTATACAAATATGAAAGGAAACACATAAACATAGTAACACACAAATGTTGTTGTTCATATGCAATAGAGAGTAAAGGATAGAAAAGCAACCTGAAAGTGTGCTACGAACACTTGTTGTAGGAAATGTGTTCATACTTTCAGATAAGACTTGAGACACAGAAGGTACAACACTGCGATCAACAGATGAAACGTTGCGTGACCGTCGAGGTCTACCTGGACGTCCTGCCGGCTGGACCGTTTGATTAGTAGACATGTTGAGATGTCGGTGCGAAGAATTTCCCATTTGATTAGACACAGTATTAAGTGAACGCGTTCTTAAAGGTGGTCGACCCAACTGTCTTGTACCTTCAACAACGACGGAGGAAGACAGTGTACGTTGTTGTATACAAGCCAAACGTGAGGGTTGTAGCTGTCCCGCAATAGAAGCGCAGTTCGTTATGTCGTGCAACGGTCGATGGTTATGAGTGGATGAAGATGAACATTGGTTGAAAGAATGTGAGTTGGAGCTACGAAACTGACACATGGAATTTGACAGAGTCGTAGCAGAGCAAGACGGCCCAAAAGTTACTGATTGTTGCGTACCATGCACAAAATTAGGAAAATTGGGGGTGGTACCCAAACCATGTACATTACACGGTGGTGAAGATGGATTCCGGGTCAAAGCCGACGAACTCGGTGGAGCAACACGAGACATCGAACGCGACACCCGAGTCAACGACATCCCAATATTAGTCGGTTGATTTATATTTTGATTATGCTCGTATGCCATCGTAATGAACTACAACATGATATAAGAAAAGCGTTTTATAAAGTTGTCATACATAGTTACTATGATTCCATAACACAACACAGAAAAACAACAAACATATTTCAATTGTAAAACAATTATAAATTCTCTAAAGTAATGTTACTTTTTGTTTTATAATAAGAGTGAATTACATAGCTGGCCACTGTACTT
>JAANYP010000222.1:0-14918 GCA_020465985.1 Centrapalus pauciflorus
TTGAACATATCAGCAGAGGAACCAGGAAAATCAGCATTGATAGGTTCAGGACATGCAGTTGTAATTAGGTCAGTACACTTATTCACACAGGGTGTATTGACATAATCATCATCATGCCCATCATGATTAACAGGTTCCACACTGGGCGTTGTGGAAGCTTTTGAGTCCTCTTCACTGTTTGAATGCATTAGATCATCAAAGTTTAATTCTCCTGAAACTGATTCAGGAACTGCTTTGGTGGGAGCATTCTTGGACTCTTCAAAGGTGACATTGATAGATTCATCTATCACCTTTCTTTTGTTGTTGAACACTCTGTAGGCTTTAGAGATAGTAGAGTAGCCAACAAACGCACCTTCATCAGCTTTTGGTTCAAACTTTGCCAGTTGGTCCCTTTGATTCAAAATGAAGCAGGGACAACCAAACACATGGAAGTAACTGACATTTGGTTTCCTCCCTTTGAGCAGCTCATAAGGGGTCTTGTTGAACCTTTTCACCACTAAGGATCTGTTTTGGGTGAAGCAGGCAGTGTTAACAGCTTCAACCCAGAATGATGAAGGTAAACCAGATGCACACAGCATGGTTCTAGCAGCTTCAATGAGAGTTCTGTTTCTCCTTTCAGCAACTCCATTTTGTTGTGGAGTTCTTACAGCTTAGAAGTTTTGAGTGATTCCTTTCTCTTCACAGAAGTCCTCAAGAGTACTGTTTCTGAATTCAGTACCATGATCACTTCTAAGCTGCTTTACTTGGGCAGAGTTCAGCATTTCCATCTTTTTCACAAATCCAATAATTTCTCTAGCAGCCTCTCCTTTCCTATTCAAGAAGATAACCCATGTGTACCTGGAGAACTCATCAACCATTACTAGAGTGTATCTTCTTCCTCCTAGACTTGGGACATTAACAGGTCCAAACAAGTCCATATGGATTAAGAAGAGAGGAGTATTCAATAGAGAAGGTATGTTTGGATTTAAATGATGATTTCCTCTGCTTGCCTTTTTCACAAGCTGTGCAGAGTTTATCTTTAACAAAGGTCATAGAAGGCAAACCTGTCACCAACTCTTTCTTACAGAGTTTGTTGATGTTCTTGAAGTTCATGTGTGACAGCCTTTTGTTCCATAACCAGTTTAAGTCTGCATTTGTTCTTGTGAGAAAACAGGTTTCAGTTGTGGGATCAGCAGATTGCATGTCCACAACATATACACCTTTCTTTCGTTGAGCACACAGCACAACTTTGCCTTGGGAATCCAATATGTAACCCAGGTGCTCATCAAAGTTTACCTTATAGCCAGCATCACACAGTTGATTTATGCTAACCAGGTTATGTTTTAGCCCAACCACATAGGCTACTCTTTTGAACACTGCAGCACCAGCTTTAAGAGTTCCATATCCCTCAGTGGATCCCTGTACATTGTCACCAAATGTGACTTTTGGCCCTTTTTCAGGCCTGAGATCACTCAGCAGATCCTTACAACCTGTCATATGCCCTGAGCAGCCACTGTCCAAGTACCAAACCTAGGATGGTTGTTTTTCCTGCAGAGTGATAAGAAGAATATTAGATATTTTTAGGGGAACTCATCACAGAGATGAGTTCTCCTACTTCATCAACATTTGTTGGTGGACTTGTGATGTCAACACTAATATTCCCTATTTGAATGGTATCAGTTTGAATACCACTCTCATTGACTGAGATGTTTCCAACACTGTTTATGTTGGCAGTGAGGGAACCATCAGAGTCAGCAGGCCTCATGTCCTCAGTTTCAGAACAGTCTTTGGCCAGATGTGTCTTCATTCCACATTTATAACACTTTCTTTTTTTAGCATTTTTGGAAGAAGACCTTTCAGAAACACATTCTGGGTTATTTCTGTTGATTCCATCAGCAGGTTTAGCAAACTTATTACTTTTTGATGAATCAACAGCTTGAGTGGAAAGTTCAATAGCCACAGCTTTGCCTGTCTCTTCTTTCCTCTTTTTAGGAGGGCAGATATCAAAGATAGGAAGCTTAATTGGCTTTTGAACTTCCACAGGTTTAGGAAACTTATTCCCAGATCTCTCAGGCTGAGCAATGGCTTTGCCTTTGCCCTTCCTAAGATGTGATTGATGTTGCCTATTAACATAATCATTATTTCTGGTTTTTAAATACTTATTCTCCTTTAAAACCAGTTTACCATTGTGATTAGAAAACTTATTTGAAATCACAGCAGGTTTGCCTTCAACCTGAGACTTACTTTTGTTAAAGGCAGACTGCTTACCTTTTGAAAACTTATTTTCAAAATGTTCAGCATTAAAAGGATTAGTATGCCTTTTTACACCAGTTTTAGACCCAAAGCCTGTTTTGTCAACAGGTTTGGTGTCCACAGCTGCAGTTTGGACATGCTTTCCTTTCTTTTGCTTGTGTGAATCAGCAGAACACTTAGCAAGCTTATTTGATGGAAAACTCATTTCATCAACAGCTTTTGAGCTAGGTTCACACGAGCTGTCAGTGTTTTGAGGCCTGACAAACCTGTTTGTTGAGATTAATTTACCATTCACTTTTTGAATAAAAGTTTTTGGAAGCTCACCAAGAGTGGACAAGTCTTCTTTTAAATTATTAACCTCAACAATGGAAGCTGCTGTGTCAAGATCCCCTCCAAGATAGGCTTGGATTTGTGCAGGAATCTGCTGACTTATGCAGTGGCTGACTTTTTGTGCAGATTGGCACCAAGAGTCAACTATCTTTTGAAGCTTAGCATGTTTTATATCTGTTTCTCTCTTTTCTTCCAGTAAAATGGAATTGATATGTTTTAATTCATCAAGCTTAGCTTCCAACTTATGGAAGCTGTCCAGTTTACTGGATTTTGTTTCAATATCAGTTTTAAGCTTGGAGATTTCAGACAATAAAACAGCATGCTTCTCAACAGCAGCTTTCAGATCAACAAGCATATATTCAAACATTTTAACTTTTTCTTCAGAACTGTAATCCATAAAATTTTGTACCTTATACATCATTGTAGGGTTCCAGTTCTCCAAGCTGCTAAAAGCTTCAGCTTCAGCCACATCCTGTTTGAAGTTGCTTGTTGATGGGACATCAGTATTGGCCATAAGACAGTTATTGTCTTCTTCATCAGATGATGAATCAGACTCCTCCCAGTCACAAATCTCTGCCATAAGTCCCTTTTGCCGGTTGGAAACCACTGAGTTTTCCAACTTTCTCAGCTTAGCCATAGCCATAAGGTACTTAACCCTATAGTCATCATCCCTGTTTGTCTTGGGTGGTTTGGAAGACTGACCAACAGCTTTTGACACACAGTCAGCTGCTATATGGCCAGTTTGCCACATTTGAAGCACTCAGCTTTGGTCTTGTCAAATGCTTTCTTTTTGACAGCATTTGAGCTTCCCTGTAGCATGTTTCTTCCAAACCTTTTCTTGTTGAACCTTTTGACAAGCATGACTATCATCTGCTCATCATCCAGTTCAGCACTATCTGCATTGTCTTCCTCATCAAACATTTCCTCCTTATCATCAGCCTGTTGATCAGGTTGAGTGCACACATCACTCACTTGATTTACAGGTTGTCTCACACTGGCCACAAAGGCTGCACCTTTCTTAGATATTTCCAAGGCATTTCTCTTCTGTTGCCTTGATTGCTCATCATTCAGTAAGGATCCATATAAGTTAACAAGATCCATACTTCTGATGGTACCTGAATTCCTTAAGATTGTAGAAAAATAATTCCATTCTTCAGGCAGAACATCTAAGAACTTGTTTACCAAAGTCAGGCTGTCCTTGGTGATCCCAACAGCTTTGAGATCATTTACAAGAGCAGTAAACCTGGTGTAGGTTTCAGTGAGAGTCTCCTTTGGTTTTGCAAAGAAGAGTTCATACTGTCTAACAAGATTATTAATGCTGTTGTCAAGTGTGATTGTGGGTGCATCATAGACGGTACACAAAGTATCCCACATCTCTTTTGTAGTCTTCATCTTCTCAACCTGTTTGAACACATCATCAGGTAGAGAGATGACCAGATTGTTTCTGCCCTTTGCATCAAGAGCCACCAGTCTTTTGTCTTCATCAGACCATTGAGCTTTTGCTTTCTCAAATGTTCTGATTTCAGGAGCAGCTCCTTCAACAGCATGAGTTATTGTTGTAACAGAGGTTGGCACATAGGGTCCCTCCATTACAATCTCTGGTAGTTGCACATCAAGATTCTCTAAGTAGAGCATCATTCTGCACTTCCAACCAGAAAAGTTATGATGATTAAACTTTGGAGGTTTGCCCATTGAGCCATTGTCATACTATGAGGAACTTGCAGCACTGTTGTCCATGGAAACTTTAGGAGAATGAGATATCTAGAATGACACTCACTCTAACCTGGCTCTGATACCAGTTGTAGGTCCCGGAAGATATCCCAAGTATATAGCTTTAAGCTGTAGAGGGGGGGTGAATACAACACTTTAAAAACTACACACAATTTTCTCAATGTTAGTATGTATTATTAACAAATGTTAATTACAAACAAGCTTGAATGCGGAAAGGTTCAAGCTGAGATGACAGATACAACAGTATGTTTAACTAGTCTAAGACTGACTTAAACTAATTACAATGAATACACTCACTAAGAATCACTCACTGTGTTTACAAGACTCTGAGGAACAGCTTGAACAAGAACAACTTAGACACTGAGCACTGTTTTATTCAAGCAGACTTGCATGCATGAAAGACACAATTTGAATGCACGTTCACTCTTTGTTTCAGCACTTAGCTTTTTTGGCTTGATCTTTCAATCCTCGGAAGTTTCTTTTTATACTCACTCAGAGGATCTAAGTGAAGCTTCTTCATTGGACGTAATGAAAAAGGAGAATTCTTGTTGAAAAGACAACATAAACTTTTCTGCACCTTTCTGAAAAGCAGACTTGTCTTCATGTGGCCAGAACTTTTGTCTTTTCACTTTGTCTACTGTTGCATTGCCTTTAACTAAATAAGGAATGTCAACTTTGTGTGTTTATTCCTTGTAAAGGCCTATTTTGATATAAGAAAAAGGTCTGTCACCCTTTTTCAAATAACCTTTTGTCTTCATGTAGCAGAACAGCTTGGGCAGGCTGAGCAGTTCTGATTTCCACTTTGTCTTCGACTTTGTAAACTGATCTTGCAGTCAAAAACAATACATGAGTACTTGGAAACACATTCGATAAAGTGTTTAGCCTGTTCACAAAGAACAGGTTCTGTTCACAAAGAACAGAACACTTGTAGACTGCCCAAGCTGCTCACCAGTGTAGAGCAGCGTAGACAGTTTATGTCCAGCCTGTTCAGCAGACTGAACAGCTTGAGCAAAACTGCCTTTGTTGCAACACATAGAACAGCTTTAGGCTAATATTGCAAATCATTTTCAGGTTTCAATAAGGCATATAACAGACCTTAAATTCAACCTTCAAAAGCATCAACAGGTTTGATTAATAATCTCCCCCTCGGATGCAGAACAGGTTTGACTGAGGCCTTTTTGTGCCTAACAATGTTAAATAATGATTGATGTATAGTGTAGGGGTCTCTTATGTAAATATGTATTCTTTATATTCTGTGAGTTGAATGCAATACACCCTTGAGGGTTTCCACACACTTTAGCACATATAAATAAAAACCCCTAAAATCTACAAAAAATCAGAAGTGGTTTCATTTGATGCATTGAATGAGGAAATGATCACTGGGATGTTCTATTTAATTTGTTCTTTTCTTTCACGTTGTCTGATGGGTTATTATTTTTCCTTGATGCATTATATGACAAAAACAAATAGTTGTTACTGATGTCTGTATATATAAAGATTGTTGATCTTCCTGTACTAATTTCCAACAGTATCATCTTTGTTTTGCAGGTGCAAGGATACAAATGATACAGTTTATGAGGGCAATGGGAGTTAAACATGGAGAGATGATGAAGAATGCTCATATACTAGACTTATTTTTAAGCATAAAGTACAAGCATCTCAAGCACATGCCCCCTCCTACAACCAAATCGTTCTTTCAAAACTGCTTCCCCTCATCAATAAACCACTCTCCATTTCATATGAAACCCTGTAATCGCAAACCATTTATCTCCCTTGTAAATCTTGAGAATCTGAGATCCTCTCACCGAATCTGATGGCTCGATCTCCCCTTGCCAAACATTCGCATTGGCTCGCTCTGCCGCATCTTCTCTCTATGTATTTGTATATATAAAGATCATAGATCTTCCCTTACTAATTTGTGACTTTTACAACTTTGTTTTGCAAATGCAAGCATATGAATAATACACAATAAAGGTGATTGGAGTTAAAGGTGGAGAGATGGTGAAAAATGCTCACATACAAGTGTTTTTTCCTACAAATTTTCAACCTATTGTTTTTGATGGCCCACTTCACTCTAAAGCATATAATTTCAATATTGAGACATGAGTGAGAAGTAAAAAGTTATTTCTTAAACATGTAAGTTGTTAGTCGATGATTTCATTGGGTTTTTGTTTCTTATTTTATCGAATAGAAATGGTGATTTACTTCTTTTAGGATCTTTGTATTTTAGGAATGGTGAATGTCAGCGTTTAGCAGAGTATTTATTATTCCTGTTCATTAATGCCATTAGCTACACCCACGGGTAGAAAAATTCAAAACCATTATTTGAATTACAAAAGAAATATCTGATAATTTTTGGAATAGTTGTTTCCAGGTGATGATGGTCTTAGTTATGAGGAGGATAGTTAGAAAAAAGTCGATGATTCCGAAGTAATTAACGATCAAAACGGTTCCATTTTGATGGTTCTTCTAAGCAATTCTATGGTCGTTTTAGTTCTCTCGAATTCGGATCATGTGTAAGTTGAAATAAATACATTTAATTAGGATTTCAGAGTTTTATAAGTTTTCATTTGGCTGATTTGGAAAACTGTTTTTGTAAGTTGGATGTTCTGCTACGAGTCGCTCTCCTAACAACATTGATGTCAATCTATTGGTTGACGATATTGATTACTGTTCTTCATTGATTTTTTTTGTGACTGAATATAAATTGTGACTTATAATTGTTCTGTATGTAAAATCATAGTATTCTCTGTTGGCTCGATAGCAACGGCTGGTGCCATATATGATTGGAGCAATTGTGATTGGTAGAATTGCAGACAATTGAACAAAAGGTGGTATGAACTTTTGATAAAAAAACTTTCTACTAATTTGTCTCTTTTGGGTTTTGCTTTACTATCAAATTCTATTAGTTGCTACATTTATTCGTTTTCTTTTTTTTTTTTTGCATTACTCTACTGCCAAATTTGATCATAAGGATGCTGGTTGGTGATGTAATTATCTGCAATTTGCTATTGATTCATTCTGCATACTACGACTAATTGGTGGCCATTTTTGGAATGCTGGTTTACTAAGTTTTGGGTTATTGGCATTAGGAAAATGAACCCAAAATTAATAAAGGTTTTTAACACGGTTAGTCAAGCATAATTTTGTATAAAAAATGCTTAATGGAGTAAACATGAACCGTTGATTGTGTAATGAGAACATCAAGGTTTCCTGTATTTTATATGAATTCCATCATTTGTAGTTTTTTGGATTCGTTCTCTGTTAATAGTTTTCTGTCTGCTTTCTTCCTTTAAAAGTAGGTGGCACAAGCGGCTAATTGGAAACGAAAGTCTATTACATATGAGGTGAGTCATGGATTTATGTTTATTTGTATTCTGTGATACTACATAGAACATAATAAGTCTACAACATGGGTCTGAAATTTTGATGCAAAAACTTTCATCTAATTTGTCTCTTTTAAATTTTGCTTTATTATAAAATGTTTTTTCTGCTAGATTTATTCGTTTATCTTTTTGTATTACCGTGCTTTATCATCAAATGCTATGCATTACCTTTTAATTGATATGTCCATGCTTTGGATGAAACACAATGTCTTGGATATTGCAAAATTATATAGTAACAAATGGATGCATGTTAACTTTGTTCATAAGATTCTCTGGAAAAAGAAGGCACTTCAGAGATGGTATATTTAATTGTTTTAGTCCATATCTCATTTTCAGATTTTTGTGTATATATTACGTAAATTTCAATTTTACCAAGTTATATGTTAACCTCACCACTATATATTAACAAATGGCTTCAGTGATGTGGAATTAAACTTTTTAACTGATTTTTGACGCATTTGGATGAAATAGAAGTCTGATTCCAATATTCCAAAGTCATATACTAGCAAATGGCTACATGGCGATTACAATTGGACATTGTATGTATTATTTGTGGTTTTAGTTGATTTTTTCAATGAACTGGACATTATATTACTTAGCACTTCAAACTCAACTATATAAAGTCACCTTCATATATTAACTTTGAAGATACAATAATATAATAAATCTTGTAGTTTAGTAGATGACACATCCTTTAAGGAAATTTCAAAGTTGAAGTTGTGGTCTGCACTTATGGAGTTAAATCATACGATTGGAGTTAAAAGATTGTCTTGTAATATATGCATGCATGTCTTTCTAAATTAACAAAAGTTGCATGTGTAGATAATGTAGAAAAGTTGTTATTGGGTAAACTTCTATTTAGAGATGGACATATGGATAAGAAATTTAGCCCCTAAATTTGATCATGTTGTAGCTACCATTGAAGAGTCTAAGTATCTGTTTGAATTAACTTTTGGTGAGATCATGGGTTCATTTGAGGCTCATGTGGCCAAATTTGATAAACTTATAACCCGAAATGAAGAGCAAGCATTTCAAAGTTAAGGTAAATGAGTTGAGGTCGATATGCATAAATAGGAAAAGGGCTTGGTTGAACAAGTACTGTGAATGTACTATTTACAAATGGTTTGGTCACACTAAAAATGTGTTAGAGTAAGGAGGATCTACCCAAATATTTTAGGTTGCTCCATCTTTCGATCATGATAAATGCATCACGCTCTGACTTCTCTATGGAAAGGCATCCTAGGCAAGGTAAAATGTTTCCGTTTTTGCAATGCGAATTGGATTCCACATTACATATATAAGTTCACCATTTATGGGTTTTGGGCCGTAAGTTTTATCGAGTTTGATGCACTTATGGTTGTGTGTTTAGTTGCCTTTATAATCTAAATCTATTTGCGTACAAGAGGCTTTTGGGATTGCTTGATTGTAATCTGAATTGTAGATTTGTAGGCACACCAAATATATAAGCTTACCATATATGTGCATTCATATCTTTGTCACTTATATATTCAAACAAATTTTCTTTGATTATATGTACCAAACGACACCCTTCAATTTTATGTGGTTTATATAATGCTTTTAATTTGTCTTGATTAAAAAAGAACAAGTTATTTGTTCCTTGACACAATAGATCAACATAATTAAAACTGATAATATCCGACATTCTTGAATGCTATATATTGCACAATTTTATTCATGGTTTGGTTACTAAGAAATTTTATTCGTTGTTAATCTAATATAAATCTATGTGCTTCATGTTTTCCATGAATTAATTAAGATATATAATTGTTACAATGAATGGTCCTGTTCAGGTTCTTAGTAGATTAAAGTTTAATAGTATGGTTGGGATTATGTTCGTTATATAATTTCATATTATGTTCTAGCAAGGTTCTTGATTTACATCGGACTGAATCAAGTGTGTTGCAAAAAACGGTATATGTTTTAGATGTTGTGAAATTTTTTGAGGTGTACTTGTATTCTTTGCCATGTTGGTTTTCTATTTAATTATGATCTAACAAGTTGTCAATTTGAGGGTAGATTCAATGCCCGAGCCGCAAGAAGACGGAGCGAGTATTATTGAGGTAAAAATACCCATTCAAGTATGCATTTACTTTTCAAAACCATACCTGATATACTTTCATTTTATGCCTAGATTCAATTTTCCATGTTTTTAAAGGGTGTCACCAAATCTAAAAATTGGATATGTTATCTAGTTTGTTATCAAGATTGATTATAGTTTTTGATGTGTTTTATCTTTGATATCATATTTAATTCTGTTGGTAAGACTCACTTTGATGTTTCATCCCTGCCATTTTGAACTTTTATTTTTTTTGTTAAATTACTTCTTGGTGTTGTCACACACATACAATCTCTTTATGAAGAATACAGGTGTTCTTTGCATGACCTGGAGAATAGAGTTTAAATAGAGTTTAAATTTATAAACAGGTAAATATAGCATATCAACATGGCTTCTATTCTTGATCACTCTTAAAATGTGTTTCAAACCTTCATTTGACAAACTTTCTGCACAAGCTAGTGGAGAGAAAAATCACTTTCATAGTTTCATTAGTTTTTTTTTAATTTACAAACCCAAGGTTCAATATGTTCTAACTTTTGACATGGTGGTTAGCATTGATGATTTTTAGTGCAACCTATATCTAGATAGATTGTTTATTTCGCATGAAATCTCTTAATTAAAGTAGATTGTGTGTAGCACATTCATGCTTTATGTTTGGTCATGTAACCTTCATTCTTTAAGTAAGGTACATATATACTTAAGTGGATGATTTCTTAATGCATTCCCAACAAAGTCCTTGTGCTAGGTTTGAAATGTTGCAAACTTTCTTGAGTAATCATGTAGAACATGCGATGTTATGTAATATTAGAAGCGGACAATTGTCAAAAGCATGCTTTATTGTAGAGGATATATACACATATAAAGTTGAAGTTTTGATTCTTCCAAATTAATCTAGCATCTATAGCCTTATCACAACCCAAAGTTAGAATTAATAGTTGATATATGTTCTTTTTAGAACAATAACATGAAACGAGTTATGTCTGATTACTTCTTTAATGACACACTAAATAGTTCAATCTCTGCTTCCTCGCAATGCTGCCTTTCCTCCCGTTAAATTCAATATATTTTAACCTGAAATTTTGTAGTTTTTGGTTCAAACGTTACCACTAATTGCATGTAGGTTACTGTTGCATATAACGAAGGCCCAACTTCCGAGTTCTGTCAAGCTAAATTCGGGTATTGGAACTTATTATATGGAGGTAAATTTTCTAGATGGTACCAACTTATAAATTTGTTTCCCTTTTAAAAGCAACCATGTAAATGTCTCAAACTTATTTTTGATTAGCTATCATAGGGTTAAAAGTTCTATAATTGTTGAAATCTTACAACATTGCTGACTAAAATTTGTTTCTCCTAAACAATCATTGTCAAAACATTGTACAAGAAAGAAAACTTCTTGTCTTAATTGGCATGTACAGATAGATAATCTTTTATTTCATCGTTTAAGCTACAAAAGTATATGTTGAGAACATGAAATAACCCACAGATGAACATTGGAATTTCCCACTACTCCCTCTTTCTAATGTTGCTCCATCTCCTGCACCGCTTCCTATCTTCGTTGCTACATCTACTATCAGAGTGAAGCCCCCCGTTTTTGTTCTTGTCATAATATGATATTGAGTATGTTTTCTTTTTCCGTTTTAGATTTTCATAGAGGAATTCTAATCACCATATTCTACTCTTGATCTTTGCAAGACCACCGTTTTCCATTTTTCTTGCCTTTTCCTTGATATCCATAAATTGATAGCAGAGACTTGCATGCTTATAATTAAAAAATAATATGAAATTTATATCTAGATTGTTGGATCGTACATGTAACACCATTTGATTTTGCAAATTTCTTCTAGGTTTTTAAATATGAACTTTGAGCAACATGTATCACGGTTTCGATCTGATTGCAAATTACATTTGGAAAATGGTGAAAATATATCACACGAACATATCACCTTTAAGCAGATGTTAACCCTGTCTAATGTGGTTAGAAGAGAAGTCTCTGAGTACACGTATCTTTTCGGTTCTCTAGGCAATTTAATTGGATTTTCTATTATTTTTTTTGTCAATTCAATTGATAGATTTGGTTCTTTATATTTCTTACCCTTAAGTATTTATATTGAAAACTTTTTATTAAAAGTCAAATGTATTTACAATTAACACAACAAATTATGCCTAAAATGGGACAAAAACTATTTTTGTGCAAAAGAAAATCAATGACAACCCACATTATGACTGCATGTAGTATTAACTGAAATGTTTATTGGAGATGAGAATGAGGTTGGGAATAAGCTAGAGGTTGTTTGTGTCTGCTGATAAAAAGATGCTAACAGGCGATTTTATTTCAAAGAGTTTGAAGATTATCAAGACATCCTTCAGATAGACATAGATTTTCTAGCCATGGGTTCTTTTTGATCGGTTTGTGTTTTCTCATTAAAGATTTTGGAAGTGTATATATTGAATCACTCAAAAATCTACATTTTTTGTTGTTTACCGACATGCATATATTAATTTTAATGATAGTGAGAATGATGTTTACTACATGTATATTTTCTTAAATTATTACCAGCTCAAAAATATGTGTAGTGTATTATTATTCGAAATCGGAGCGTTCACGATAATCACATTTGTTATGTGTGATATTTACTTGTATGTTAGTATCATATTATTTCGTTTCAAGTTATTATGATTGTCGTTCTAAATGTTTTATAATTTGTGACTGTGTTATTTAAAATAATTTAGCGTGTGCACCACACAGGTATTACATTAGTTACTATGCATCTGAAGAATCATAAAATGACAATCCTATTTATGTCAAATTCTGAAAATGTTTTTTTCATGGCTGGTAATTGTTTTATTTTTCAAAAGGTTATAGTGATTGTGAGGTTCAACAACATGCTACCGAGTACCAATAATTGATATATTGCTAATGAAGTGGGTGATCCAGGTTTGTGGATTGTTCACATTTCCAAAATTGAAACCAAATTTATACAAGGATTGATGTATGCATGTTCTACTTTTCCATTAGTTTGATAGTTTCCACTTCCAGGCCGAACCTAATTTTGCAGCCATGCGTTGGCGAAGTCACTTCGACAACCGGAACTCGATAATGGATTCCAGAGTCGATCCACAGCAAACCTGTCGTAGGCACTTCCAAACCTTGAACAAGCAGTTGAAGCACTTATATGGATGAACACACTTGATGCACCTACTAAAGCCACACACTTACTAATAGGACAAACTCACCAAAATATTTTTGTAATTACCCACTCTAACTCTATATGGTAAAACCATGTAGTATGTTAACACCTTTAACATAAAACATATCTCAAACGTAATATACCGGTCAACTGCACTCAATTAATGCTTTCCATTAAAAATACATGTCTTATGGCATATTTTATCAAACATCATGTTGGGAAATAGTTTAAGTAGGTTCAAGCTGTTAGTTAGACTTCTCAAACTGTTAGTAGAGTTTTTATGTAAATCCAAAGTTCATGCTGCTAGTTGAAGAAACTCAAGCTGCCAGTGTAAAAGTTCAAGTTGCCAGAGTAAATCAACTCGAGCTGCTCGGTTCATGCTGACAAGTGATTCAAGCTGCTCAACAGTTTCATAAACAGAAAGTGCTGATTTTCAGGAAAAGATATATACTCAAAGATTCCAGCATATCTACTATCAGAGAAGTCATAGTTCGTCAAGGAAACATATCAAGAAGCAATATAAATACATAGAATAGGTCATTCTATTGTATAGGAGTTTTCTGCATATTTGAGTCTGTAATTGCTTTGTTGATTAAGTTTTCATAAGCCTCTAAGGTTGTAAAACCCTAAGAACAGTCTGTGTTCTTCGTCTAATCAAACAGATTAAAGGTGATTGTAATCATTGAATTCAGCAATACAAACAGTCTTTACTACTTCTTGTGTTTTATTCATTATTGATTTTGAAAGTTTTTGTTAAAATAATTAAGTGTTATTCCGCAAACTTCTTAATTGAACTTTGATTCAAAGCAAGATTATTGATTTATACTCTGATAAATTCAAATCAGTTAGTCTTGGTTATTCAGTTTTAGATCCTGACAAGTGGTATCAGAGACAGGTTGTTCTTTGTTTTTCAAAGTCGAAAACTTTCCTTTAAATTTTTAATCTTTTGCAATGGAATTTGAAAATAGCAGCAGTGGATCTGGGCAAGGACTCAAAGTGCCTATGCTCAAGCCCACTGAGTTTGAGATGTGGAAACTCAGGATTCAACAGCATATCCAATTTATTGACTATGCCATATGGGAAGCTGTTGAATTTCCCTCCTGTAGTTGATCCAGAACTTGATGATGAAGCAAAACCAGTCAAAACTCCTCCTAAAACTGAACTTGAAAGGAAGGCTAGAATGAATGAAGTGAAAGCACTTACACTTTTACAAATAGCCATTCCAAATGCTTATCAACATCAGTTCAAAAAGTTTTATACTGCTCATTCTCTTTGGAATGCCTTAGAGAAAAGATTTGCTGGTAATGCCAGTACCAAGAGAAATCAAAAGGATCTCTTGAAACAGCAGTATGAGAACTTTTCTAGTGGCAAGAATGAAAACCTTACTCAAATTTTTGACAGGTTTAACAAACTGATAAGTGAACTGGAAAGTGCAAAAGTCAATCTGGATCAAGATGAAGTCAACAGAAAGTTTCTCAGATCTCTTGGAGAAGAATGGACAGTCTATGCTGCACAATGGAGAACAAAAGACACTCTTGATGAGATAGAACTGGATGATCTGTATAACAGTCTAAGAGTGTTTGAGACTGAGATTGATGCTAAAAAGAAATCCTTTTCTTATAATCATAATAATGCTCTTCTGTCTTCTGATAAATCTAATAGCAGTGATTCCTTTTCAGGTGGTGATGGCAACTTTGCTGAAGCTCACTATGAGGCTTTTGTTGCCAATGATGGACTATTTGCTCTAAATGCTGAAGATTTAGAACAAATTCATCCAGATGATCTTGAAGAGATGGATCTAAAGTGGCAACATGCAATGTTGACCATGAGGGCCAAAAGGTTTCTTAAAAGAACTGGAAGGACCAACTTTCAAGCCAGAACAGAAGGCAAACCAGCCTTTGATAAATCAAAAGTTGAAACCTTGAAGCTACATTCTCTGGCAAGTGATCCCAGTTGTATGACATTATAAGC